>PNEQ01018983.1:32499-56012 GCA_003012365.1 Medauroidea extradentata
GATGGGACATGACATGACATCATACGAGCATATTGCGTGCGCTCTTTTCACTGAGCTAAGACAATTTATAGTTCACTGTTATTGAGTACGCTAGCTGTTAAATGCCTTCATCACATATTTTATCCAGAGTTACTGTTTGTATTACATAATTTCACGCGGGCAAAGCCGCGGCCGGGTAGCTATTTTGTAGAGAAATAAATATGAATTAAAAACAAAGATGTTCTGCAATTAAAGTACCCTCAGCGTAGTGGACTGGATAAAACTGTTTGTATTTGTTGTTATAAAGATATACAGAGAATATAGTAACACCATCAATTAATACGTTATTAAAATTTAGTTACTGTTTTCTATAGTACACGCGGGCGAAGCCGCAAAGGGACAGCTAGTCTGTCATATAGATATTCTATGTTACACTTATATTTGCAGTCGCTCTGCACACCGCTCTATGGCATGGGCAAGATGCCACCCTAGCGTCTCTAAAATAGGGAGGTAGAGACAGAAACCAGTAAGTTGCTTACATAATTATGGTCTGTATTAAAACACGATCATGGAATTAGCATGGAGTTATTACGGAAAGCCATTTGTATATTCGAGCTGGACGGGTTCGGACCTAAGTACTGCCAAGAGTAGACGATGAAATTACTGCACAGGATTCTTCGAAGGGACCAGATACCTGTGCCGTATTATTACGCAAAATATTAAGAGACACAAACCTCGACCATCCGTTGTACAAATAGGTTATTGCATTTGTTTTCAAGCGCACATCGAAACAGCTGTACTTTTGGCAACATCCCATTAACTAGTTCTATGAGGGTCTGTAACTACGCATGCAAACATGACCTAATGTTGTGCCATTTGTTGGTACACATGTATTTTGTTTTTTGTTACTTTAACTTTATATATTTGTTGTCTTTTTAAAGAGTGTTAACAGCGTTTTTTTTTTGTTTTTGTTGGCAAAGTTGCTTCTTCCCAACACTGGTATTTTTTAATCATATACATTGGAATAAATTTAATTTCGACTATCTCTGCAAGTCATGAAATTAACAGTCTTTATGTGTAATAAATTATGGTTATGGAACTAATTTTGTGAAACATTTAAAGATGACCAACTCTCGAGCGTGATCTGATTACATTTAGTCATAAAACATCTTTGTGATGATAATTTATTTTCAGTTAAAATTAATAAAATAAATTCTCTGTTGCATTGTTTGTTTGCTAGCATGATTTGTATTCTCAATTCAATAATGTTTAAACTGTCAAGTAGTGTCTAAATACTGACATGTCTCTTATTAAGTAAATTTAGCTCTTTGGTTGATTATAACCTCAAGATACGACCTTCTCTCCTCCTTGTTCTGTTGTGCACATCATGGCGTAAAAGTAGTCTCAAGTGAAATTTAATATTTGTGTATATTTATTATGCCTTAATCAAGTTTTCATACCGCCTAGAGTGAGCTTATAATTTTGATTCAATATTTCCCCTAAATGTTTATTACGTAATACGTTTCGCTATTTTATTCTAATGTGACGGTTTCCTGCTTTCACGCAGTCTGGAAACTTTGTAGAAGTCACCAAGTAGTAGTTCCTGATTTTACCATTTTCAGTCACTCTTAGTGAGGTAGAGATGACAAAATATCTTTTGGCGTTGGCAAGAGACTTCCCACGCTGGAGTCAGGAATATCCAGCCTCCTCAGTGGATTAGTTATTGTACTTGATGACGCCCATAGGCGTAGCCTAGGGGAGTGGGGGCACAATTGGGGGGGGGGGGACACGTGGTGGGCCCCCCCCCCACAACTTCAAAATAGTTTTAAAAATGATAATGGAATGCCTGTAAAATAATTACTTTTTATATAATTTTTTAACAGAAGGCTGATTAAATTTGTAGTCATTATTTATATTGAATTATTACGGTAGTTATACATTTTCAGCAAGTTCTTGTAAAGTTAAACTTCTTATTTGTGGGTTTATTAAAAATACTAGGTAATGTGCCCCCCCCCCCCCCAAAAAAAAATTAATGTGTCACGTTGTACCTATAATGACGACCCTCTTAAGAATTTACCTAAAATTGTGTATTTTATGTTTGTTTTAGACTTGGTGTAAGTAAATGTAACATAAAACTTTAAATATTTTCCTAACAGAGGTTTTTTTCAGCACGTAGTAACTTATAAAATTGAGATTCTCATGTATTGAAGTATGATAATAATTTCAATAAAATTAATTTTAAATGAAATATTTTCAATGTGAGCAATATTTGTAAAGCTAGATATTTTGTACATGTCCATGCTAGAGATACATCCCTGTAAATTCGTAACTAACCAAAAGTACATACTCACTATTTTGTTGACCTTTTATTAAATTTTAAATTTTGTTATTGAACCAGTTATCGTCACGTGAGAAATAAATATGATATACTAGTTTTTTTATTATATTTTTCTTTAAATTTTCCCCCCTAACTGCTCAGCGGTAAATTTTAACTCTCCGTGTCCTTGGTGACCTGTTTAAGAAACAGTTTTGCTTTAAGGTGTTTTCGTAACTTGTAAGATGTACGGAGAGCTAAGTCCCGGCATTTTACTCTGACCATTTTTAATGTGCACTGCTCAGCAACTTTCGTGTGCACTTTTGTACTGTGTTCTTCCTTCTTTGACATAATCGACCTGGCAGTTTCCCTGAGTGGCAATCTTGGTTTTTTAGGGTTGCCTTTTGGAACTTCTAGGTCAGTGGGTAAAAGTGGGTAAATTCGGTACTTGCACAGTACAACGTCTCTTCAATGAAGCCATTATAAATGTAACCATTAGCACGAACAATGAAGGCGAAAGTAATCAGCTATGGCATGTAGTAAGTAACCATCCCAGAATCCGCCTGAAGTACTTTTGTGGTCCTCCGGAATGCGAGTCTAAAATGTTACGTCTTACGAAAAATATTCGAATAGAAGGGGAATGACCTTGAGGAAGTCGTCGAAGGAAGCTTGATACTTTACGTCTGTGTTCACATCCATTCGTGTCTCTGGTCATCTGTGTTATGGTTTTCTTCGACCATTTTGTTGACTTTTTTTTGCTGTTTTATTCTATTGCCCTTTTGTTGTTTGTGTCGTCTTTCTTCATACAGCAACTATATTCCATTCCGTTATTAATTTGTGTTGTTATTGTTCTAGTTGTTATTTATGTTTTCGTGACGTCTTTCGGCATACGACTACGTTCCGTTCCGGAATTGTTTGCACTGTATGTTTGTTGACTACAGCTGGTTTTTATCTTTTTAATTTACTATCGTGTTTGTTTCTTTTACAACATACGCTTGCAATAACCTATGCAAAAATAATAATTTAAGTTTATATTACTACTGTTCCATAGCAGGAATCGTGTAAATATCAGACCTTCAGGAACATGTGTAGTTAAACGTCTAACCGAAGCCGCAGTAAAACTCGTCGCTGCCAACCAAAAACGAAATAAAGAGTTCCATGCAATTTCATAACGTAGAAGCACCGTTAGGTTTTTGATCATTAGCTATGAATCAGAACGTTAAATGCACGCAGAACCTCGTATTCTTAACAGCGAACACGTCTGCTGTGGACCGTATGTTTATTGGCGTCTACCGTGTTACACCCTAACACTACCGGTGTGCTAGCCATATTTATAGCAGGAGCGACGCTATCCAGATAATTCCTTACTATTCCAGAGGCTTTCAAAGGGCAGCTCTCGATTACGTAACAGTCTTGGAGCGCCAAGTTCTAGACCATTTTATGTAACTGGACTATATACTTGGCGCATGGACGGTGTTGCAGCTTAACTTATTCATATTACGTTTATCTACGAAAAGAACACATACTTAAACAACTCTGTAACTGTAAAAATTCAGCACGCTAGTTAGAAACATGAATTTCGCGCCTCTCGAAATGGCTGAGAACGGGGTTTTCTTTCTAACTCCGAAAATACCATCTGAATTTGTACGGTGTTAAACGAAATTCGTGAATTGGCCTATACTTCATACTGTTCAAAAATAAAATTTAATGGTCACCGCTTGGAAGTCCCATAGAAAAAAGACTACAACGCGCTGCGAATAGAGGCGATGTGTCTCTCGTCGAGCGTGGTGTTTGTCTCTTATTGGTGCCCTGTTCGCACGAGTCAAACGAGGAAACTTGAGGTGAGGTGAGAGGGTTTTACGGCCCTTTGATATTTTATTTGTGGAAAGTATGAGGTAAAGTTCAATGCAGGTTTTTATGATTTATTTTTCCGATTAAAGT
This sequence comes from Medauroidea extradentata, assembly GCA_003012365.1. NCBI lineage: Eukaryota > Metazoa > Arthropoda > Insecta > Phasmatodea > Phasmatidae > Medauroidea > Medauroidea extradentata. Next base: position 36,734 of record PNEQ01018983.1, read on the forward strand.
TCTCAGCTGCAGCAACGTGAAAAAGTCATTTTTAGCTCTTTTGAGGAGCATGAAAATCATGTTTTAACTAGCGGACGACATTTATAAAATCATAGGGCCACAGTTTGAAGTATGTCTTCTTTTCGTAGATAAACGTACTGCAAACATTTTTAATATAGTTATACAAGAAAAAATATATTTTCCGTACCATGCTACAGCAGGTCCACAAACTTATATATATATATATATATATATATATATATATATATATATATATATATATATATATATATATATATATATATATACACACACACATATACACACACACGTTGTTAGGCGGTAATCTGAACCTTGTTCACTTTGAACATGTTCAGGTTTGTATGTACAGTACTGTACTGTATTTTCAAAGTTTTTAGAAAATTTAATATGTTATTGTTGTAACATAAATAAATACTTAAAAATAAGCCCGACTTTATGAAAAATTACTTTCATTAAACAAGGAAAGAAATTATTTAAATTCTAATTGTTGAAAAATTCGATTGTCTCAAAATATTTTTCTCGGCTTCTAGATGACATGGGAAATAGTTTTGTTTGAAACTAGTAATGTGTTTCTCCCATATTTCCATTTTAATTTTTTAATAAAATGGTTTGTCAAAACCGCCAGCAGTTGAAGTCTTGCCGCAAATTATTAAGAGTCGGGATATCTAGGTATTTGCTTCATACATTGCAGCGACTTCAATTGCAATAATTATTGTATAAATTATATTGTAAATGTTACCTCATACAAAATATTAAAGTTATAATTATTTTTAGAAAAGCATTCTTTAAGTAATTTAAGTACGTTAAGGTATTTTCATCACGCTACTATTGACGCCATTTCAACCTAAACGTGGAAAATATAATTTGACTCTTTGACAACCTTAAGACAGAGTTTTCTAGTTTCTACTTCTTTAGCGACATTAATTTTTTGCGCCTAAACGAGAACAGATATTAATTTGTCCGGCAGTTCTGTTTAAATTCGTCTTCTCCATGTTGGTTGATTTTTCCAACGCAGTAAATACTATGGTTTTAGTAAATTATGTAATTAATGAAATTCTGGTTAGTTAAATTTTTAGTTGAAATCGTATAATTTTTTGCTTTGAAATAATTAGCTATCATAGCAAAAACAATTTTAAACAAAACTCCCAGGCATATTTTTGACATCTACTCTCGTTTAAGCTTAAAAAAATAACTAATGCAAAACATATTAAAAGTAACTGAATTGTGTTAACTACATCAAAGCAACATTTTCTCTATATTTTTCTCTGACTTTATTGTTTAAACATCAAGTAACCATTAAAATTAAACGGCAGGTCTTAACAGGAATTCGTGCAGCAGTAATAATACTTGAACAGGTATATTATTACTAAGAAACAAATATTTTACCGTTAAGGGCGCGGTCTACCGCAATTTTCATCATCATTATTTTATTTTTTATTTGTACCAGATATTTTTTTCTTATTTTAGACACAAAATGTGAGTAAATTTGGCTCTTATGAAATTTTTTTATCTCTCATAGTTTTCGCGTAAAGGCTTGTTAAAGTCATATTTTGCATGTTTCCGTTTTAACGACCACACTAAAACCAACTGATATACCAAACTGAAAAAAATCACAGTGGATAAAGACATTGCAGGCTACAATGACATGCTCGTAAAATTAAAGAATAAAAATTAATTGTATTTTTTTAAAAAATATTGAATTTTTTAAATTTTAATTTTTAGTTTCAGCATTTTTTTGATCCAAATAATTTTTATTCTTTAATTTTATGAGCATGCCATTGTAGCCTGCAATGTCTTTATCCACTATGATTTTTTTCAGTGTGGTATATCAGTTGGTTTTAGTGTGGTCGTTAAAACGGAAACATGCAAAATATGACTATAACAAGCCATTACGCGAAAACTATGAGAGATAAAAAAATTTCATAAGAGCCAAATTTAGTCACATTTTGTGTTTAACATAAGAAAAAAAAATATGTGGTACAAATAAAAAATAAAATAATGATGATGAAAATTGCGGTAGACCGCGCCCTTAAAAAGGATTCAGTCGAATTATATTATAGGTAGAATCAAGGTTTGGTTAAACGACACGCTGAACATGTGTAGGAAACCCTACATGTCTAGGTAAATAGCACCTGTTCAGAAGTATAGTCTATACACGTTAAGAGCACGGTTTATAGCAATTTTCACCACCATGTTTTTATTTGTACCAGTATTTTTTTCGTATTTATACACAAATTGTGACAAAAATTTTCTTTTACGATTTTTTTAATTCTTATAGTTTCTGCGTAATGGCTCGTTAATGTCAAAATTGGCATGTTACCATTTTAAGGTCGACACTAAAACCTGCTGACATACCAAACTGGAAAAATTCGCAGTGGATAAATATTGCGCAGGCTACGATTTATCGTACATAAAAACAACAAAATATATTTTGTATTTAAGTAAAAATGCTGAAATTTTAAATAAAAATTTAAGAAATGCAATAGTATTTTAAATTAAAAATATTTTATTTTGTGGTTTAATAAAGCACACAGAATATTTATTCACTGTGATTTTTTTTCACGTAGGTAAGTCAGTTGGTTTTAGTGTCGTCCTTAAAACTGTACGGTAACGTACAAATGGGACTTTAACGAGTCATTACTTAAAAACTACTAGAGATGTAATCAATTTCATAAGAGCAAAATTTAATCACATTTTGTGTCTGAAATAAGGGAAAAAAAATATCTGGTACATATATAAAAATAAAAACATGGTGATGAAAATTGCTGTAGCCGCGCCCTTAACACAGCTACACTACGAACGATTTACGAAATGTATTTGCAGTCGATAGATAGAACGGCTATGCACATTGGAGAGAAACGATTTTGGACGGATGGTCGCTTGTAATATTTTTTCTGTAAAATTGTTTACGCGTATACCTGAATCTTCGTAAGCCTGTCAACGGCCATGCATAGAAGAAATGCCTTCATACTGTAGCTAAACAACCAGTTTAATTTGAATAGGAAGTGATGGATGGTGACAGGTACAACTTCAGATCCTGTGTAAGCGTACACGAAAAAAAAAAAAAAAAAAAAGTTCGAAGTGAACTAGTTCAGAGTGAAATGTTACTAACGGTTTCAAGTGGGAGAAAAAAATATGTAATGACATGAACACGTTTACTTTGGAATTCAATCCTCTGTATGTGTTTATATACGAGTGCATGAACATATTCAGCAAGTCATAATTTTGAAACAGAAAAGTTAGACAGTAATAAGTTACATGTTTACCTAAATCACACGCTACTACCCATTTAGAAGCCTTTGTACCTGTGAATAAAAATATAATGTGTTGCAACGAGTTGTGATTGTTCCTGTCTTGACGAAACCACTTAACTTGCATTGCATTTACATATGTACAAAACTGAAATACACTTTAACTATGTCCCCGTGAGTTCGAACACCGAGTACAGTATGCTTGTTAGATACGCGGTTTTCATGCTCTTACCCAGGCCTCAGGTACCCTCCTCATACGATACTTAATCGTACTCTTAAGAATAATGGAATGACTTTTTACAGACTGCCATATGTGGGAATACACCAACCGGATTACAAAAACACACAAATAGAAACACGCATTCCATATTTACCCCAAACAAACTAATATGGCGACTGCTTGAAGAGGTTACTGAAATGGCATTTGCAACCGTAAAGTTTTGCGTTTGACGTAACTGTTATTTCGAGGTGTGTTTGATCTCAGGTACATACATTGAAAGAAAGCTTCCTAAATAGTAAGGGAAGAGTTTCCCCCATACACATAATGGCAACTTTACCACACTTAAGCTTGTAAATGTCGCAACAGTTTAGTATTGTTACTATACAGGTCTGGCAACATTATATTTTACTGTTTCCCTAAAAATGTATAAGAACGCTACTATTATTGCACGGAAACATTTTTTTGCTGTACCTTCTTTCTTAATACTACATTATATCGATGTGGTAAGTGCGCAAACAATATTTTTACAGTGTACAACTGCTGCCAGCCTGAAGACCTATTGAAAAAATCGTAAAACCCTGCAATTCAGTTAGCCGACTGGTGCGTAGAGGCGAGACCTCCGCTGATCACTACCTTAAGGATGTTAAAATAGCAAAAATGCATACTTTTATGCTTGCGAGACATAGCCTAGTGTTAGTTTTGTTGACGTTATTTGTGAGAATTTTTTAGCTTCCATAATCTTCAGCCAGAGGAATGTCAAAGTCAAAATTTGCAATTTATGGAACATACAAATAACGAAAACCGACTGACATTCTCAAAATAATTCACATTGAAATTAGATTTTATGGTCCATATACTTTAAAACACACAAATGAATTCCTTTTGTATCCCAAACATTTTTTTTTTAAATGTTGAAAATTTCCTTTATTTGCTGAAATTTTCGAAAAAAATATAAAGTGATTCTATAGCGATTTTTAAATATTTTAGCATATTCCCCAATGACTATTTTAAGAGTTAATAATTTGAATCGAGTAATCAGTTGGTTTTTGTAATTTGTATACTGTGTTTCTGCAACTTGCAAATGTTGATTTTGAAATGGAGCTATAGGAAGACTATGAGAACTAAACATTTTTGACAAGTGGAAATTGTAGTCACAAGTTATGTCTACAAAACTAAAACTTTGTCGTTCAAATATAAAAATTTCACATTTTTGCCGCTTGAACGCCCTTGCAGTAAAATTCACACAGTTGGTAACGGAGTGCTCTGAAACAGAGGACTACTGGTAGGAAATACATGTTGAATGTGTAATATGCATTAGAAACTTGTGTGTTAAATGCTTCGTTGTCATGCGTGTAAAGAGACTGGTGGTTGCTACTTAGAACAATTACTCTGAGCTGTTAGTTGTTTATGAAAATGAAACAGCATTTCTGAGTATTGTTTCTCTGTGTGAAAACAAAGTCCTCATTACAGAGTCCTCATACGTTCTGTATAGTTTTACTGTTAAAATTATACATTGCCAATAGGGATCTATATATCATGTTGGCATTTAACAATTTAATTGTAGTAATTGTAAGACCGTAGAATCTATATTTCAAGTGTGTTCGGAAAGTTTCACTTTTCTTGTTTGTGTTGCAGGATCCTAGTGCGGCTGTCTTATCGATAGACCATCAAATAAATGACAGTCTATTCTATTCAACGTTTTAATTTTTAGTTGTAATTGTAAGACCGTAGAACACATACTTCGGGAATGTTCGGTAAGGTTAGTTTCTCTTGTTCGTGTGGCGGGAGCCTGGCGCGGCTGTCGTGTTGATAGACTTTAAAAGAAATGACAGTATATTATATAAAACGTTTTAATTCCTTGTTGTAACTGTAAGACAGTAGAACACATACATCGGGAATATTCCGTAAGATTCATTTCTCTTGTTTGTGTGGCGGGAGCTTGGCGCGGCTGTCGTATTGATAGATTTTAAAGAAATGACAGTATATTCTATTAAACGTTTTGATTTCTAGTTGAAAGACGGCAGAAAACATACTTCGGGAATGTTCGGTAAGATTCGTTTCAATTGTTCGTGTGGCCCCGAGAGCGTGGCGTGGCGGCTGCAGCAGGGAGTTGACGGCGCCGGTCCAGCGGCAGTTTCCTCCGAGGGGCGCGTAACTCCAGCCGGTGGCTCCAGTAGCCCAGCAGCTCCACGACTCCGGGGCCACGCTGTTGGGTGAGGGTGGGGCGGGCGGGGGCAGGGGGGTGACAGGTAAAATGATGTTCGGTAACTTCCAGCAAGGGAGGAGGAGGAGGAGAACTCAATAACAAAGGAACTGCTCAACACCAGTAGCGCGTGCTTTCTCTTTCTTTTTGATCGCTTCCCCTCCCCTCCCTTCATCAACCTTCATCCACCCCGCGCCTCTTCGAGTCCGAGAAGAAGCAAGGAAAATAAAAAAAAAATCATAAAAAAAGAGTGGAGTCTCTCGTCTGGGCGTTTCTCATTTAAACTGCCTCCTGGGTACAATCTGTGGGAGGAGTTTGGTGGACTGGGTGAGCGAGGGCTGGGAGAAGGAGGGAGGGAGGGTGGGGGATGCTGGGCTTGTCTGGACTCGAATAGGAGGCGACCTTGGCACGGTGAGGACCTGCCCCGAGATTCGACCGTCGGTCCCGTCGGGTCTCGGCCGCCGCGCCGCAGACGTCATATACCGAGTGGCCGCCAGTGTTGCCACGGTTACAAGCTACAGGGGGAGTTAGGACGGAGTATGTTATTTTTGCGCGGTGATAGCTTATGAAAAATTAAGTGTTTTGATGCGTTGAAAACAGAAGAATGCTTAAACTGGTGCTGAAAACAAAATTGGTAGCTGCAACTGCATTCATGATGCATTTTTGAGAATATTAGAAGCCCACGCATATTGTTAGAATGCTCGCCACATACCACATGTTTTATGTCGTATAATCAATGAGGGAGAGAATAGAAATAAAACATTCACTTAATTACTTAAGGACCAATCAATTGTTGCCTGCAATGAAACAAAGTTATGTAAAGAAAATGTTCATTATGTGACAAAATTATTTTATGCAGTAATTTTACTATCTCCACAGGAAAATGATTTCCAGTTTGGTTCCATATACCTCGAGTCATTATTAGCAACCATCCCCTATATGCGTAATAAGGTATATTATAGATAGCTTAATTCGATGAAAATAATTTATAAAAATTTAAAATACACATTATGGAAACTTTCAAGACAAGGATTAAGGCGGATTGACAACCACACATAACGTAAGTACGAACATATGCACTTACATTAAGTATTAGAGATTGGATTCACAATAATGTTTAATATAGACACGCGTGGAAATTGTTAATGTCATAACAAAATGTCAGTAATAGGATGATCACACATTATTTTTTTTTCGAAGCGAATTAAATAATTTATGAGTTCAAAATAAATTATTTTAATGTAAATATGTGTTTAATTAAGTCTTACGTTTTCACATGCTGCGTTTACAACCCCGACTTAGCGTATGTGCGTACGAAGTAGAAAGTTGATCAACTTCGTGCGTACGTACGCTACACGAGGTTGTGAATGCTAGCATGCACTCTCGATGTGTCTACTTTTACATATACGTACACGCGTACGCCACGTAGTGGTTGTGAATCCAGCTTTAAGGGGGAGTGTTAGACGATTTTACTGTGTTTTCATATTTTGAGTCATAATATTTATTCATATTGTATTAGGCTTATCAAAATTTCTCTTCGACGAAGCATGGTATATATTTTTGGTAAACTGCGTAACATATATAATAATGGAATATTTCATTAACTTGTCACGCAGAATCACTGTAAGAGAATTCTTGAAAGTTAACCTATATATATCTTGCAATGATTCTGCATCAGAAATTATTGAAAGATTTCGTTGTTATTTATGTCAAACAGTTTACCAAGAATATTTCCTATGCTTTGTCGAATAGAAATTTTTGATAATACAGTTTGAGTAAATGTTATGGCTCAAAAACTGATAATACAATAAAATTGTCTAACACCCCCTGCCCTTAATGGCAGACAACAAATACAATAAAAAAGGAGCTGGAATAAATAACACATCATATTGAAACAAACACAGAAACTAGAAAACAATGGAGCACAAATTTTCGGCCACCTGACCTTCTTCAGGTAGAGAAGTGGGCTCTCTTGTTTGAACGCGCAGATAGTGTACCCGCCATCTTGCGACTTTGACTAGAATCGCTCATTTAATTACGCGATAACAACTTTGGGTGTCGCTCAAGTGTTTTCAGTATCCTGCAGCGGAATTTTCCCGCTTGAAACAGACGTAGAAAATGTCCATTTTCGTTGTTTTAACATTCACGAAACAAACGTTACAAACACTGCTAGAAGAAGGAAACCACATTTATGACACCAATCATTCTTGTAATTTATATTTGTACGCAAAAGAGAATAAAAATGTAGAATGGTTTCATAACGACAGCGACTGAAGTTTTACACACAGCTTGTTACAGCCAACTAACCGCTCAGCTTGTCACGAATGAAATAAATGATAATAAAAAAACATGTAAAGCAACGCCAAACTCTGTATTAGCCTATGTTTTACGGCCAGGATTGAATGCGGCCGGGTAGAAATGGAGATAAGTTTGTAGTCTTTAACCACAAAAATCTGAATCAAGATGGCTGGATCAAGAAATAATAAAACCACTTCTTTTTGTCTGAATACGAGTTCAAGCCTGCGCCACCTCACTTGGCGTGTGTGTGTGTGTGTGTGTGTGTGAGAGAGAGAGAGAGAGAGAGCGAGAGAGAGAAAGAGAGAGAAATGAGGTGTTTTTGAGTTCCTATTTTCTTCCATTGCAAGCGTTACAAACTTAAGAGGTATTTTGGACATACGCCATTGCGGCAAATTTTGTCTCACAGAAAACCAGAGAATACACACAAACAGACAAGTAAACAAACAAAAGGACTTTGTTTGCAACTGGCAAGCAAAGGTAAACATATACAATTCCACAAGGAATTCAGTCAGTGAGTTACAAGAAAATATCAGAAACGAGCACCCAAGCACCAAAAAACAAACCAAGGAAAAACCAAATAAATAACTCAGATTATTCCACACAAAAAATTCCGTCAGTAAGTACGAAACAACAGACAAAGATAATTACAGCAACAGACAAAACAAAACGAACAGCAAAAAACTGGACGTAGACGACACAGCAGAAACACAGACACCTTGAGAAAAGCGAACGAAAACAAATAACACAGTAATTGTGGGCAGTAAGACAATGAAAAAACAGACGAACACAATGGTCTTGTGACAGAACAAAATACGATGTTTTGGAGACTGCAATCTGTCTCCTACTTCAAGCATATATACAGTCTGAGGAGGAGCACCTGCAGCCTTTTTTTCTGGTTTTTGTTTTTGTTTGTTTAATTGTCTGTTTGTTTTTGCGTGTTCTCTTGCTTTCTGTGGCACACCATTTGCTGCAATGACGTATGTCTAAAACACCTCTTCAGTCTGAAACTTGCCCCCAATTCAAGAATCGTTCAAAAATAACATTGCAAAAGTCTTTCAAGCAAAGCATTTTGTGGCAATACCTTACAAATATTTCATATAAAAACGGTAGAACAGCTTAATACATTTCATAACGGTCTTGAAATTGATTCAGTTCTTGTCTGATGATGTAATTGATGTATGAAAGGTTGTTTTGGAAGTATAATTAGAAAGGTGGAATAATATTGTATTCAGAATTTAATCAGACTTGGTAATTACATTTAGTTACTGCAAAACGGTGTTAAAAAAATAATGCACAGTATAGCAAGAAAATTTATCTACAATAAAAAACCTTTTAAAATAAGCATATAATTAATGATGGAAAATAATTTTAGTTACTAAAATATATCAATAAAAGTAAACACTGTGTGTCTTGAAAGAAAAGAATAAAAAAAGGAAGGGGCGATGGAAGGAAATTAAATTCCAGTTTTTTTTAAATACATGTGTAGCCGTAGTCCAATACTTACAAACACGCACGTGCACGCATGCACACACACACGTGAACATACACGTGAGAAAAGAAAATTACAGCAAAATATGAAATACGATGGTTAAAGGCTCTTAATTATTATCCAGGCAGAACGACGTAAACCAACTTAAATCCATCACCGACATACAGACCAATTCACCAACAAATGTGGGAGAGCATACAGAAACAATATAGCAAGAGTATCACGACGTTTCGGGAATCGTGATGTGTTCCCATCGTCCTAAAATATTTTCTTTCGTCTTTTTAAAAGTCTTTTTATTGGTTCAGTTTTATGACCTTCAAATGCCATAGGCGTAATAAAAATAAATATTGAATTCAAGAATGGAATGTTACGGTGAGCTTCACATTTCTTTAACCAATGTCATTAGAGACGGTGACACTTTTACATGAGAACAGTAACTGTGGGAGTAATCGTCATGGTATGTATTAAGAATCCTATACAGCAGGCGATAGATGCCACGTCTGAGGAACGGAAAGGAAGCAGACAGGCGGGCGATAAGAGCTAGATTGGCCCTTGCGCCAACAACCGAGTCGCCTTTATGCGCGGCGCGAAAACGGCGTGCTGTGAAGTGTTTCCGTCGTTGGCTTTTTCCTTCCTATGTGACTTTAAGCGGCGACCCTGTTATTTTATTTACGGATGGCTTCTGTGTTTTTGTTTCACGATTGCAATTGGCGTTTTTTACGTGACAGCAGTCTGAAAAAAAAAACTGTTTTTGCCATTTTGAGGTGTACCGAAACCGGGTTTCTAAGAATGATATCTAGAAAACAAAAATATAGAAGTATAGTTTTAAATTACTTGTATTTTCGTAGTTGAAATCGAACACACGTTTAGTAGAATTTCTAAATAAAAAAAACTCACACGCTACAAAGCTGTTCATAAGGTAGCTGTGCAGGACTCTTACGGGCGTTCTAGTGGAGAAAAATAATAATGTTATATTTGTATAAAATAGGGTACGTTTTTTAGACATTACTTGAAAGAACATTTTCCTGTAACGAAAAAAAAAAAAAAAAAACTCATCCAGTTTTTCCACAATGGCACTTCAAAGTCAAAAGTTGCTTTTTTTTTTACTTCATACAAATCTTGAAAACCAATAAACATAATGAAATTAAAAAAAAAAATTTACTTCAAAACTGCATGTCATAGCCTACGGTTTAAAGCATATATAAACCCTTTATAAAATTTTTTTGTATTTAAAAAAATTGCTAAATATAAATAAATAATTAGCAAATGTTTTTAATACAAAAAAATTTTTTTTACATACCTAAAGCAGTTGCTCGAGACATGTAGTTACTATGTGAATTATTTCACATGTTCATTAGTTTTCAAGATTAGTTTGAAGTAAAAACATACAACTTTTAACTTTGAAATGCCGTTGTGGGAAAACTGGATACGCTAATTAAGTTTTTAAAGAGGAAAATGCACTGTCAAGTAACGTCTATAGAACTGAAACCATTTCATACAAATATAAAATTGTGATTTTTCCTCACTTGAACACCTTTAAGAAACCTATTTCATCATTCAATTGGAGCGATTTCGGTGAAATATGGAAACCTAAATCAGGACGGCTGTCACCGGTAATCGTTCCTCGGTGCTCTCGAACGTGAGTCGAACGTGTTGCGTTGCGCCACCTCGCTCGGTTCCAATGTTAAAGAATTTAGAAAATGCGCACCCATTGCCATAAAATAATTTCATCCCATAAATATATAGGCGTGCAAGAGACGACTTGTTGGCATAAATACTATTACAGGTAATAATAGTGCATCAGATTTAAACTTGGTTGTGCTTGCCATAGTAAAACCGACACTAGGAAGCACTTATTCCTCTGCATGACCAATGACGAGGACGTTCGCAGGGCGAAGCTGTGTGCAGTGTTGCCAGTTTTCTTGTGAAGTAAACGTCAGTGAGAGGCTATCATTGTAAAGGAATGGCGGAGGGGGGAACCAGACCCCCCATCACTACGGACAGGGAATTTTTGCGAAAATATTTTTGCCCCACTTTGTTTCTGTGTCTTACGTGCGTACCTGCAACTTAACTTCATGACTATTGGCAGAGTGTTTTTGTGCAGAGTTGTCACTGTGCTAATCGTTACACGGACGTCTGTGATTTGCAGGTTTAAGCGTGAGAGATAGTCGCCATATCTAATTTTTTGTATTTTGTGTAGTTTTTTTTCTTCTGGGTAAATTTAAGCATCATTAATCTAACTACAGAATAGAATACAGATTAAGATTATTTTAGACATCATAAATCTTTGTTTGCCGTTACTGGTTTTGCAGATCGAATTGCAATTAGAACATTCTTATTACTTTCTTCACTGCAATTTGATCTTCAACAACAGTAACGGAAAATAAAGATTTATGGTGTCTAAAATTATATCTATATATGTTTTATTCAGCAGTTTAAAGTTCCATGAATTTAGCCAGAGCAAAAGTTATGACAAAAAATACAAAAATTCAAGACGGTGACTATCTCTCACTTTTAACCTCCAGACTCTTAAGGCATCCAATCACTGACCACAAAGCAAATATGCATGTGTGCACGTAAGACACTGAGACAAAGTGGTGCAAAAATTATTTTCGCGGAAACTTCCTTTCACTACTCATCATATTCCAGGACGAATCCGAGTTCTTTTTTCGATAGGGATGCTACCGACTCTTACGTGATGGATATCTAAAGGAGGTTGCGTTTGACGGCGGGTGTTGTCGGAGTACTCTAACTTCCCATGGCCCTTGAATTCCACCGCTGCTCTATCCACGTCTACTGTCACCCTCACGAGCTATTGACGTGTAAGGTGACCGTTTGAGGGGATGTATTTTACGCGTTGAAGGCGGAGCTGTAAGGGCGACACAGCAAGCCCATCACGCCTCCCCCTAGTCTCTAAGCACAGGTCACTGAACTGACGTGTAGCCATTTTTCGAATATTCAACTGTCGTTACTTTGACCTATAATGGAAGAGAAAGACTCTCTATCTTGAACCACCAATGAAGAAGAAAGAGGGCGTGACAAATATTAATTTAAAATTCTAACATCCAGTAGGTCTAGTAGTAATCAATTTTATCGACAGTTTTTAAGTGTTCAGAACAGTAACGTTTCGCCTGTCGGGCTTCCAAAACCAATAAGTCTGTATTAACTGACAGAATGTTCAACTGTCCGAACCTTGAACATTCTGTCAGCTGATATGTCTTCGGCCTGATATATCATCTGTCTTAAATAGTAGAGCAGATGAAAAATCGTCTTAGAAGCTTGTAGCCCTGAAATATATTGCTTGACATTCATATTTCTCATTGGCTGTAGAACGTACGGCCCGCTTTAGTTACACGTAATAGTTAAAGTTGTTGAAGTGGGGGACTTCCTTCACACGTATGGGCTAAGAAAGAATTGTGGTAGGGTCTTGAAAAAATTTCGATCAGTTGAACATTTGGACAGTTGATGTTGATGATGATGAGACATTCAGTGGTGACCCTATAATGTCATGACGTAATATTTAAGAAAACGAAGTATGGCACACGCATATATTATCTTTGTAAAGATTCTGTGCCAAGATTTTTATATATTAAAAAAAAAAAAAAAAAACACAGCAAAACACATATTTTCACCATTATCGGCCGCGAGAAGTTAAGTGTTAATGATTAGGGCCTACTGGAGAACCTGAGATGGGTATGTTTACATTCTTATAACTTTTTTTTGGATGCTATTCCTAAGCAGTTACCACTGACGCACGTTCATGTGGGGTCTAACCCCGAGTGTTAATTTTTTTCGCTTTTTAAGCATAGCATTTGAACATTTAACGTTTATTTAGGCCACAATCAGTCAAATAATAATTTTATATTCTTAATTTACTCTACTAATTGCGGCCTAAATATACGTTGAATGTTCAACTATGTTGAATGTACTCTAGAGTAAGGTAAATATAATTCATGCTAATATCGCAAATTTCACACGATTCATCTCAGATTTAAAAGTAGCGAAAAAAATTCAGTTTTTCTGATGTTACTGTACATCAGCCGAAGCTCTGCCCACCACTCGGCGGCCTGGGCGTGGGTAATCAGCCACCTTGGCAAAATCTAACTTGGGCTCACTAATTCACTCACTCTTTCTTGAGACATAACAATTCCGCTTCTGAAAAACCACGCCATTGAACGAGAGTTTTGGCAACAACGCTGTATTATGCAGCATTCCTTGTGCCGTATACTCTTAGAACAAGGCGGCGCAAATTTTGTTGTTTGTTGTTGCGGAAATTTTATGCCAAAATGTTGTTTTAATTTTTTTCTTTTAATTCGGCATTCTTGTACTTATTTTGAAACTAGCAGTCCCCTCGCGGCTTTGTTCGCGAGTATTATTCATAGCTGATAATATTTACTTTAACTGAAAAACCTTTTTCTACACCAGAGATTAGTACTTCAGTCATCAAGTATTTGAATGTCCAAGCTGCTAGTTGAGCTAACTCTACAGCGAGATAAGTAGCTATAGCTGTCCACGCGAAAAGTAGTCTTAAGTTTGTCCCTGCCACTAACAGCGACTTCGCCTGGGCCTTATTTATAGCACTGCAAAATTGAAGCTGTAGGGTTGTTATAAATTCTTAAATGTAGGGCCTAAAAGGTTAATCGAATGAAAAACGTCTGCTTTATCCTGTGCACAACCATTGGTGACGGTGCCCTCAATCACATATTTTCAAAATATTCACTTTAAGTTTAATGCCATTAGAAAGTTATGATGGTAAAATGTTTCGCGGAAACGTATTTGATGCCCCAACCTTGAGATTAATGAGATGATATATGTGAGCGGATGTTATCCAGGAACCTAAGTGGAAAGTAATTTACATTATCAATGTTACCCCTTTTAAATGAAAACATGCAAATCGCACTAATTAGATCTGCTTTGCAGTTTTTGTGTGTCAGAATTGAACGCTTGCACGCGGCTCTTAACGGAATTCGAACCCAGAAACTCCCGGAATATAGACCGGAGCTACAAACAACTGCGTCACGTAACGTCGAAATAATTCACGGAAACAAATTTAATTTAAAAAATTAAATATTAATGTCCTGGACTTATAGAGGTTGTACAACACCACGTCTCGGTAGGTTACTGTAGAGTGAAACTCTTGTATACTTTATTTCTCGCTGGTCGTGCTTGCTTTTAGGATCGTCTGCCTTGAAAGTTTACAATCTTAGTTTTATTCTTAACAATCAAGTTATCTTATAAAGTAAAAAAAACTGATAGAAATAATTTGTTTAAATACTTACGTAAGCGTCATTCTGACGCGAACAACACCTCAATATCCTAATAGTTAGATTGATATCATGGGCCGATAGAAATCAAATTTTGTGCTTTTTCTCTCTTTTGGGTGTCAAATTTTGAAATATTTTAATTTCGCATATTAGACGTTTGTATAAGTATCCAATTGAAGTTCAAATCGTGACGGTAGCCCGTTCAGTCGAATCAAAATCGATATTTGTTAAAAATAACTCATATAACCCCTGCACAGTACTGAGAGTTCAAATTTCGAAAAATCTGTAATCATCTTCCTGAACCAAAAATTAATTGTAGGGTTTATATCTCGACGGGTTCGATAGATATCAATGGTTTATCTATTACACAATACAGGTCTTTTTGCCTCCTAAGGGAGTGAATTTCGAAAAACACTTTAATCGTGTATTAGAATACTTTATTGGTGTCTCGTGGACGTGAAAAACACTACAATAGCCCGCTGGGCTGAAGATAAATCGACGATTAATTGAAAACACATTTAACCACTTTTCACCCCTGTTCACTTCCTTATGTGCAGGTGGCGAATTTCGAAATTTCGTGAAATTACTTTTCAGGTATTTGAGTAAGCATCAATTTTATATAAAAATCGCGTCGATATCTATAGATTGAAGTCGATATATATCTATTGTGAATCGAAAACACATTTTACCTTTTTTTTATTACCTATTTGGGGTCTAATTCGGAAAATATCCTTAAATGGTATTTTGGCTGTCTACATAAGCATTATTCTAAAGCAAAAAGTATTTCGATGTCTCGACTGGTTCGATAGATATGGAGGAATAATCGAAACACATTTAACGTATTTTCACCCCTTTATTATCGTATTTCGAAACGTCTTGGAGTCCTGTCTTAGCCATATGTATATATATCCAATTGAAGTAAAAAATCACGATGATATCCCATTGGGTTGGAGCAGTACAGGCGATGAATAAAAAACACATTTACCTCTTTTTATTCCTTGCGAGAAAATTTCGAAAAATTCTACAAATTGCTTTTGTGTATTCACATGAGTATCATTTTGAAGTGAAAAGCAATTCTTTATCCAGAAGGGTTCGATAGATATCGATAATTAATCGAAAACACATTTCAGGTCTTTTAACCTCCTTAAAGTTTGAATTTCGAAAACACTTGAATTTTATTGGCTAATACGTTTTTTTTATGATTGACCCAGTGAAGTAACATACACGACGATAGACCGTCGGATTCGAGCTATGTAGAAGAATTTTATAAAACATATTTCAGCCCTTTTCTCCCCCTTAGGGGACGAATATAGAAAAATTCCTTCTTAGTGCTCGCCTACGACCTAGAGAGAGCCCACACAAAAATGTTCGCATTTCTAGGTCAAGCGGTTTAGGCTGCAGTTTGATATGTCAGTCATTCAGGGTTCTCTTTTATACACATAGATATTTTTTTTAAACAGTGTATCACTGTATGTTTTCCAAGCATATGGGATATATATATATATATATATATATATATATATATATATATATATATATATATATATACTAGCAGTCCCCCACGGCTTTGCTCGCGAGTATTATTCGCAACTGCTGGTAATATTTACTTTAATTGAAGAACCTATTTGTACTCAAGATTGTTACTTCAGTCATCAAATGTTAGAATGTCCAAGCGGCTAGTTCTGCAGCAGGATAATAGCTATAGCTAGTGACATGAACTTTTCGCGAAAAGAATTTTGCCCCACTTTGTTCCAGTACCTTATGTGCATGTCTGCAGTTCTGCTTCATAGATATTGGCAGCGTGCCTTTGAACTGTGACGTTTCTCATTTGACTGTACCAATCACAATAAAGTTACTGTAACACCACACGTCTGTGATTTGCGTGTAAAACCCCACGACACACGAATGTCAAAACATCCAGTCTCTGACCGTGAAGCAAGTCTGCAGACGTGACGCAAGTCACTGACACAAAGTGAGGCAAATTTCTTTTCGCGAAAAGTTCATGTCTCTAAGCTATAGCTGTCCACGCGAAAAGCAGTCTTAAATTTGTCCCTGACATTAACAGCGACTTCGCCTGGACCTTATTTATAACCCTGCCAATTTGACGCTGTGGGGTAGTTACAGACACCTAAGGTAAGAGGTGAATCGAATGAAAAACATCTTATTTACCCTTTTACCCTGTATACATCCATTGGTGACGGTGCCCTCAAATACACATTTTCAACATATTCACTGGAACTTTATTGCTATTACAATGTTTCAGTGGGTAAAGGTTTCACGGAAACGTATTTTGCACAGCAAACTTAATATTAGTTAGATGATATATCGTCGTTTTACTGCCAAAAGTGACCCAGTCAAAATGAGATAAAATTATAAAAATGCTAGGAATATGTATATATTGTTCACGAACAATTGCCCAAGTTTTAAGTATATTCGTCATTTCGTACTGTTGCGTCACAGTATAGAAACGTACCACATTTTTGTTAATATCTACAATTTAATAGTGTTTTTAAACAAAATAACATTAATGACTTAATCACAGACGATATGTCAGCAGATGTTGCAGAGGAACCTAAGTGTAAAGCGAACTGCAATTTTGCCCGTTTTAAACGACTACATGTAAATTGCACTAATTCGATCTGCCTTGAAGTTATTGTGTGTCAGAATTGAACGTTCGCACGTAGCTTTTAACGGAATTCGAGTCCAGAACCTGCCGGAATTTAGACCTGAGTAACAAACAACTGTGTCATGTAACGTCAAAATAATTCATGAAAATAAAATTTTATTAAAAAAATAAAATAAAATATCTGTGTCCTGGGCTCATAGAGGTTGTACAACACCACGTCTCGATAGGTTGCTGTAGAGTGAAACTCCTGCATAGGTTGTTTCTCGCTGCTCGTTCTGCTTTTCGGATCGTCTGCCTTGAATATTGACCAACTAAGTTTTATTCTTATTAATCACGTTTCTTACAAAGAAAAAATTACATACATATTTTTTTAAATATTTACGTAAGCATCACTCTGACGCGAACAACGTCTCAATATCGCTACTGGTTAGATAGATATCGTGGGTTGATGGAAAACAAATTTTGTGCTTTTTCACCCTTTTGGGTGTCGAATTTCGAAATATTTTAAATTTACATCTTAGACATTTGTATAAGTATCCAACTGAAGTGTAAATCACAATCTAGCCCGTTCAGTCGAATCAAAATCGATCATTCACTAAATAAACACATGTCACCCCTGCACAGTATTGAGAAATCGAATTTCGAAAAATCTGAAAACCGTTTTGCGATAATTTCTGTAATCATCATCCTGAAGCAAAAATTAATTGTATATCTCGACGGGTTCGATAGATATCGACGATTTATCTAAAACACGTTCAAGGTCTTTTCACCACTTAAGAGAGTAAATTTCGAAAAACCCTTTAATCATGTTTTAGAATACTTTATTGGTATCTCGTGGACGTAAAAAACACAACATTAGCCCGCTGGGTTCAAGATATATCGACGATTAACTGAAAACGCTTTTCACCACTTTTCACCCCTTTTCACGTCCTTAGGTGGCGAATTTCGAAAATTCCTGAAATTACTTTTTAGGTATTTGAGTAAGCATCAATCCTAAACAAAAATCACGTCTCTATATAAAAAACTATGGGATCGATATGTATCGAATGTGATTCGAAAACTTATATTACCCCATTTTTAACCAGTTTAGGGCCGAATTCGGAAAATATATTTTAAATGGTACTTGCGATACTTACAAAAGCACCAATTTAAAGCAAAGAGTACTTCGATATCTCGATTTATTCTATAGATATGGAAGGATAATCGAAAACACATTTCACGTATTTTCACCCCTTTAAATAAAGAATTTCGAAACGATTTTGAGTCCTGTCATAGACATTTGTAAAAGTAACCAATTAAAGTTAAAATCACGACGATAGCCAATTGTGTTTCAAAGATATATACGATTCATGAAAAACACATTTTGCCCCTTTTTACTGTCTGGGGGTTGAATTTCAAAAAAACCTAAAACTCCTTTATGGGTATTTATATAAGCAATATTTTGAAGTGAATATCAATTCTCTATCCCGAAGGGTTCGATAGATATCGATAGTTGATTGGAAACACATTTAAGGTCTTTTTACCCCCTTAAATGTTGAACTTCGAAAAATCCTTAAAATGGCTAATAAGCATTTTTACGAGTGTCCTATTAAAGTAAAAATCGCGACGATTGACCGTCTGGTTCGAGCTCTATCGACGTTTCTTCGGAAACACATTTCACCCATTTTCACCCACTTAGAGGTCGAATTTCGAAAAATCCCGTCTCAGTGCTCGTCTACGACCTGAGGGGAACCCTCACAAAAAATTTCACGATTCTAGGTCCAGTGGTTTGGGCTGCAGTTTGATATGTCAGTCAGTCAGTCAGTCAGTCAATCAGTCAGTCAGTCAGTCAGCTTTCATTTTTATATATAGAGAAGAATATATATATATATATATATATATATATATATATATATATACACCTACCT
>PNEQ01018984.1:0-45545 GCA_003012365.1 Medauroidea extradentata
ATGGACATGGAACATGTATATACTATATTAGCTTACCTTATTAACATTATTTTATGTAAATAATTGCAAAAAATGTTAAAACGCGAGATGTAAACAAGACAAATCGTCCACCAAATTACTACTAGCGCTCGGCGACATGAAGGGACCACTTTCTCTTGCTGGAGAGCATAGGCAGTGTCAAGACCTCTACCTCTTAGACTGTGCTCCAAACCAACAACGGGCATCAAATATTACAATAGCGGTACTCTTATTGGCTCAGTGAAATAGGGTAACAGCTCCAAGTACTGGGCCAAAGTGATCTTCAGGTAAGTTGAACGTACGTTGAAACCCAGCCAACATTAAAGTTTTCCCGCGATAAACCCTCATCTCTAGAGATAAACCGCCGGTAAACAGTGATTATTCACGGATTACGATTTAGGGTACAGACATTTAAAAAATAAATAGTTATTGTTTTTCACACCTGTAATTAGTTAACACTTCGTCGGGAATATGTGAAAAGTCAATGGTAATTTGTAGGGACATAAGCAAAGCTCGCGTTTTTTTTTTTCAACAAACTGGACTGATACAAACTGTAGCAGGCTCGTTCGACGTCTATCGTTAGCATACAATGACGTGGCCTGACATTGTGAAAACCTGTGACCAAAAGTTAAATGTTCAACAGTAGAGTGATCGAACTACTGCTATGCGATTACACACATATGTGACATCCCATATATGTTCGAGGAATCTATACGTGTTTCGGGATAAAGTGAGCACTCAAAAAACCCGGCTATAGTTTTATTTTCAGCCAATTCGTATCATTCCGCGCATAACGGCTAACAACGGGAAATGTTTAACCTCTCTGAACACATCGCTTGATGTTTGCACGTGTAACATAAATTGTGCAGACGGTAAGTACATTCACGGTTTGATAAAAATAAGTTTATTAATTATATTAAATTCAGATGTGTCTATTTCAATCGATTTTATTTCAATAGTGTTGCACTGAAGTAGGAAAATACACGGAAATACATTCGGTTAATTCGCTGCCAACCATACAAACAGTAAGATAACTATTTTAATGTTAAATTATATGCAGTAACGGCTAGTGATATTTTTCACAGGTTAAATTTTTATCTCGAACGACCTATAGTAACGTTTTTAAGTGTGTGCGCAAAAAATTCTAGCTGTAAACTTTTTTTACACAATGGCTTGAATCTACTATAGTTGGCTGCACTTACGGTTTCCTGCTCAAATTTCCGAAAAAGAGGCGGACTTTTTATTTTCACAATTTCCCGACAAGCTCTCTGCTCGGAAATAAACACGAGGGCAAAGCCGTACTTGCAAAGATTTAAAGCGATTGAATAGGCCCAGGAGAGCGGTTCGCTCGGGCACGTAAATTGCTGGTGTTTTTACTCTTATTTATTTTTCAACGCTGCCCCGCAATTGTCTGCGAGGTTTACGGGAGGTTTAGGTTCCAGGAGACAAGGCTCGACGCAGCTTGCGCCGGACAGCTAGACCGAGGCGACAGTTGGTTGGTGCTGACTAGGAGACACTGTCTTTTCGAATTCGTGGTCAGTCGCACAGCACCTTACCCTCTCCCCTCATACACCCTTAACGCCGCACCCGCGCCGGAAAAAAACCTTATTGCGGGCGTCGGCGCGGACGAAACGAATGGTGACAGCATGCGAAGAAGGGCATAAGGCGGTGGGGAAAGGGACTGAGGAGGGAGGGTTAAGAAGGATCGAGAGAATGGTTTCGAGGGTTGGCAAGAAGGAAAAAAAATCCGCGACAAAAAGGGTCGAATCTGATACTCGAAAAATAAAAAAAGGCCGGCATAAAAATTGGCGAGGAGGGGTGGCAAGAAAGAAGGGGATGGAGGTAGGTGGGGGGTTGGGGGGCCAGGGTGAGATCTGGCAACACGGCGGAATGAAGGATTTAGGGCCCATTTTCCGCCCCGCAGTCCCGCAACACGTAAGGCGAGTAGAAAAAAAACGAACAGTTAAAAAAAGGGCTGGGAAATGGGAGGAGGGAAGTGTTATACTGCGTGAAAGTGGGATGCTGAGACGGCAGACAATCGCGGTTTCAGTTCGATAACGGAAACGGGGATTCAGACTTCTCGGCGTATGTTTCTGTGGGGTCTGAGAGAAAAAATTCGAGCCGAAATTTATAGCCACCGAAAACCAAACAGTCGCGTTATGTAATACTGCGATCTATACAATTGTATAGGCTGTTAGGGATAAAGTAAACACTTGTGAAACCCAAGTTACTGGTTTCATTTCCTACAAGATATAGTTTCCTGCCACTTTTCAAGACAAACAAAGCACCGCAAGTAACAATCAAAGTGTATATATTCTCCCGTACTCAAAATTTAACGTCTGATGCCACAATTAACAATTATATTAAATTTAAATTACAATGCAAGACAAGACGGTCGTCAAGAGTACTTACTTTATTATGAACCCATTAGACAAAAAAATACGAAGTTGGAATATTTATCTACGAAATGAACTGTTACATTGAAAAAAAAGTTTAGTACGTCAGCAAAATATTTGTAATAATATGATTACTTTTTCATCTTAAATATTCTCCCTCCTATAATGTTTTAATATAGAAATGTCAAAACACAAATGTTTATTTTTTGGGAACAAAAACAAAATACGTGCCAGGAGATAATTTATTGCTAACTATAACCACGCGTGGAAAAGAATATGTTATTGTAGTTCCTGTGAAAGTACAGGTGGCTGTTTTTTGCTACTTTTAGCAATTTTTTTTAATAAAAATATTTTGTATTGGGCTTTTATATACTGCATTTTTTTATTTTCAAAAGTTTTTATGAAATTAAAGAAACACATTCCCAGGTGGTTTTATAAATTTCGTGAATCACCTTTCATCCTATTAAGGACGTTGGACCCGTAAAAATTCAAAATTTTATATTTGTGCCAAACACTGTTCAACTTTTACACATCAGATAACATGTCATTTCCCCAAATAAAAAAAATTAGGTTCCATAGTTATAGCATTATGACCTATCAAAGTCACAAAATGGCAGTTGCGGTATAGCCAAAATAATAAAAAATAATTAACTTGAAGAAACAAGATAATTCATATTGATTCTTAATTATGTGAGCTACTTCAAGACACTTTTGTGAACACAAAGCGATAACTTTTTGTATTTTTAAAAAATTGATGAAAATTAGTAAATTTTTGCATAACTTTGACTTTTGGCTACTACTGAAATTTTCAAAACTAACTTTTGTCAACCATGTCGTAAAATGCATTGATGCACTAACTATCAGTTCCGGTAATTTTGAATTTATTCATTAATTACTTTTTTTTTTTTATTTTGCCTACACCGCAATGGCTATTTTGAGACTTTGATGAGTGATTGTGCAAAAACTACGGGGCCTAAATTTTTTATATTTGAGGAAATGACGTGTTATCTGGTGTGCAAAAGTTGAACAGTGTTGGCACAAACATAAAATTTTGAATTTTTACGGGTCCAACGCCCTCTGGGTTACATTATGATAAAACATATTTTTTTTGGCCCGCTAAATCATTTTATTCACAATTTTTTATGTGCTGTGCGTATACGTTCTTTCGAACATATTATCGACCTCAGTGGAGGTACACATTCGCATGTGGTGTTTTAGGAAAATTCTGAAATACAGTAACAGTAATCAGGATACTCAGAGCCGAGAATGGAACTAATGGTCATTTCAAATGCGTGGCCGCCTCGCTCGGTGTAAACAATTTTATAGGCAGTTAATATGTTATAAGGTATTCATTCCTAATTAGGCCTTTTTTTAAATGTCTTGGGTGGTTTCACAGCACAGTTAACACGTAAACTTTTCCGGTCTGTACAAATTATACAATTATGTATGTATATGTATTTCTGTTTAACCTTTCAATGTCCCTTAACGATGATGTAACAAATATACATAAGCATCATTTTAAAAGACCTGTTCCCTCTGCGAACAACAATTCAAAGTAATTATGGAAAGCAATAATAATTGTTCTTAATATTACGCATTTTCAACTTTATTGTACATATCTATAGCGTTAAAGAGTGTCTATAATGTTCAAGTTCTGTATGGATAAATATAGGCCTAGGAACAAAAAAATTACAAAAAAAAAACTCTTGAATTGAAAAAAAAAAAAACTTACTTGAATTAAAACTAACATTCTGCCATATAGGCGAAATTCAATAATAAAAAATGTATTGTTGAAAATATGTGTTTTTAAGTGTCCACACAAATAAAACTCCGCTAGCTGTAAGTTCTTCTTCCATAATTTTGTAATTCATCGACATAAGTAATGTCCTCTGATATACTGTGAAATGCTGAGTGTGGCAAAAATTTAAAAAAGGCATCTTTAGAAAATTTTCAATCTCCGCAAGAGAGTTTCGTAAAGAAAGGAAGAAAGGGAGGAAAGTCGCCTCGCTCGGTGCAAGAATTTCTGTGTACTCACGTAATCAACAACCGTTCATTGGCTGCTCTCTGACACAGTGATATAAGATGATTGGACCTGAATTTAGTCGCTTCTTCATCGTGGCCTTGGCGACCACCAAAAGATTTCAGATAAGTCGAGAGTAATTGCTCAAGTTGCACGAATTGACCATTGTTTTGAGTCCTACCTAGTGCCCAAAAGAAGAGGAGAAGTTTCAGGTCCCTACATCCTTCATACAACTATAGCAATGTAAATAATTAATAAAGCGTAAATATTTCCCCGTAAACAAACGTTCACGTAGTAAACAGTAAAATATACTACAGGTCATTCGGGATGAAGTGAGCCCTTTTGAAACCCTTGTTACTTTTTCCCTTTCAGATAACATATACTTTCCTGTTACTTTTTAATATAACCAAAGCAACCTAAGCAACGGACGCTAGCTTATTTTTACGTTCGAGGCACGGAAACGGCGATGGCGATAAGACGAATATACTACACACGTTCAAACATCCCATCGCCTCTATAGGAGCGAAGGACTAAACTAGCGCGCAGTGTTTTCGTAGAAATCATTTTTCAACGGGACTTCACGCGATGACCCTGTTATTTTATTTGTGGCAAGTATAAGATAAAGTCTAATGCAGGTTTCTATTATTTAGTTTTCCGATTACGGCTGACATTTTCTCAGATACAGCAACGTGGAAGTCATTTTAGCACTTTTGAGGAGTTTGGAAATTATGTTTTTAAATAGCGGACGGCATTTTTAAAATCATAGGGACACATTTTGAAGTGTGTCTTATTTTCGTAGCTAACGTATTGGAAATATTTGTAATAGTTACTCCAGAAAAAATACTTTCCGTGCTTCGCTACAGCACGTCTCACGCCAGGTCCACTGACTCTTAACGGTTAATTTCACAATAAAATTTTTTTGGGATTATTCTCGACAAGACGTTCTTCCAAGAGTGCTTACTTTATCACGAACTACCCATATACATTATTTTCCTTGGTATGGTAGCCTTCAAAAGTCTTTACTTTACATTGTGCAGCCTATACATCTGTGATGTAATTACACATTTCTAAAATCGCATTTAAAGTCATTCCTGCAATGGCCATATATAACGCAAAGCTGGGCTTGATTTAAAAGCGCCGTCGTTTCTCCGGCTCATATTTCAGGATTTAGTCAGGATTGCATCGCCGTGCATGCATGAGTGACTGCCGACTGCGTCCGAGCCCAAAACATATTAAATAGCAAACCACAAAATGGCGAACAAACCAACTGGAACACCGGCCCGAGGCTTCATGAGTTCATAAATTTCAATTACTGGGAGCAATTTAATTCGCAGCGCTTTTCCCGCTAACCGGCTTGAAACGACTGCCAATGGACAGCAAGCTTTACCGAATGGATTGCGCAGTGTCCGCAAAGCGAAATTCGATACAGCGACTATGGACCCTATACGCCGAACAGCAGCTCAGGTGCCTCGGAGACAGGTTATAAAGAGGTCGTGCGACATAAATCAAGACTAAAAACGTTTACTGAAATTTACACGTTTTTTTGTAAGTTACTATAGGAACACTGAATAAAGTACCCTTGATTCACACATCATGCCAGCATTACAAACTAATATTTTGCCAGAATATTCATTCATATTTCATAAAACCTCGTCTTCCATAATGTAACCGATATACAGGAAAGGGCACAAAGGCAGAGAGACCTCTTCGAAAAAGTAAGTGAACTTTACGTCTAGTCGACAGCGAGGTCACTGGAGACAGTAAGACTTTTATTTGGCGTATGACAAGAACACATGGAAGATATGAGCCGTACTTTACAAATGTACACTAAGGTTCTCTATAGGCAATGCAAGAGGGAATATTGTGCTGAAAAACCGTCACATCTCCCTGATAGACACTCAGAGGACACTGTTTTACTACACACAGAACTGTCTGTTTTTGGAACGGCACAGCTACAATTTGGAGAGAATATTTTACCCCATTTTTAGAGGGAATCATGCAGTTGTGATGTGTTCTCATCCGGTTGAGAGTTGACTAGGTCTTGCGGTATAGATCAAATTTCTGTAAATAATTTTGAATGACAGTCAGGTGGAGATGTAGTGGTCCAGCCATGCAACCATTCCTGTTGTAAGCTGAAATTACCTAACAGATTTCTGGCAGTTCTTACACGTAGATGTCAGAGACACAATTTGACACAATGGCAGAAGGTGGGTGAGCAATCGCCTTTGGTCTTTCATAAGAAACCACCCAAATATTGGCCTGGAGAGATTTCGGAAACCATGGAAAACAAAAATCAAGATGGTCGGTGACAGGATTCGAAACAGGATCCTCCCAAATGTGAGTCCAGCGTGTAACCGCTGCGCCACTTAGCTCGGTTCCCGCAAAAAGGAAGCTTATAAAAACCAAACCAAGAAATATAGAAGAGAAAACTTACTATCCACGAATAGTATACGTGAACAAGTTCACATAAACTCATTTAAAACATCACATCCCTCCAAAGTTGGTACACTGACTGAGCTATTCTCGGTGGTTTTCTACTGCCCCGTCATTTGCACAAAATATGGAGAATGTGCTTTCAAATGTGGGTTTATGTATAACTACATTATGTATTGTATACTATTCGAGGATAACAAGTCTTCTCTTGTATCTTCCATTGTTTGATTTATATTAGCGTCCCTTATCAGCAAAGTATTTCTGACTCTTAATATATAAAAAATTCGACTTCGGAAATCAGTCACAAGAAATGTTATGATTGGCAAAACGTTTGTCCACGAAGTTGGGAAAATCCATTGCCTACAAACGCACTTTTCGGTTTTGCTATACTAGCTTCATGTAACTCGTACATTTCCTATACCTAATGTGTTAATGTTAATGTATGTCCCATGTTCTCTTAAAACTGTTGCATCTAGCCTGAAGTAGTGTTAGTTACGACGTCCCACCGCCATGGAGCAATCCCATAGGCCAACTACTTACATTTATCATGCTCCAGTCCTGCATGCAGCTCTTCACGACATAATTGATAAACTTAATCTGTGATTTCTGCTAGCGGAATACCACTCCTTTGAGACGTTCTGCCAGGTATATATTGAACCAGCGGCCGGCAGCTGTCAAGTACGCCCGCGGTAAATTAGTAGACCTCACAACTAAAGCTCTTAACTTTACCAGTAAAATATCTTGTACAACTCCCATGATATAACAACACGGTATTTTTTTCTTATTGGTTTTCTTAAATTTGTACTGGTTTAGGACCATCTGAATTATTTAGAGTTCGTTCCGCGCTGTTTAAAAATTTAGGAGAAATTCTCTTACAATGAGAACAAAATTACAATTACGAGAAAACAAAGTTTCTATAAATATTGAGGAAATTACAGTTTGCAGCATTTTCATATGACATGGAATATTAACTTACTAACCACATAGGCTACATGACAGAGATTCAAAACACACAACCACCGTTTCTGCGTGTGAGGAGCGCAAATTACTGGTTTTGCAGGCCACGTATTTTTAAATTATAGTAATGGTTTTACTACAAACTTTACAGATTTCCTAATTACGTTACGTTATTCATTAGTTAACTCATAGTACGCACGTAACGTCCTCATTAAATAAATATGCACGAGACGGTTACTCGAAATGCTTGAAGTCTAGCTTGTGCTTAAACGAAAACGCGAATTTTTCCGGTCTCTACACGTGAGACAAAACGAGCAACGATTATCTTGACTTACAACAAACATATACATTTTCCGGTCTCTACACGTGAGACAAAACGAGCAACGATTATCTTGGCTTACAACAAACATATACAAAAATGTCATATGTTTGTTCTGACTACAACTGATCTTGACTTGGTTTTCCTTGTTTGTATTGCCTCAACTGGTTTTCTGAGACTGCTGCAGTCGCGTACGTTCACTATTCCACTAAAAACACAATTTTGTTAACTGTTTCAGCAAATGTTTTGAGAAATTAACATTTTTTTTAAAGCGTAATACTTCGCACCTGGATACGTACATACAAACATTAGGGGAAAATGATTAGACAAAAATAACTACTCAAAACGATATTTCTTAAGTTGCTACTTTTTGTTCGTCGGAAAACCAGGATCCGAAAAAATGTACACTTCTGTAAACACGTATTATTGTAAAACAACCTATTTATGAAACATCTCAGCAACAAATTAACATATACAGGATGTCCAGAAATGGTCGTATAATAAGCTCAACACGTTAATTCTGGGCTTAACTGAAGACTAAAATGTTAGTGTCAAATGTTGAACGATGACATTTAATATGTAAAATGTGGCAACATGGCACGGAAAAAGTCGCCACTGTTCTGAGCATCATATTATGGGCGAGGGTTCAAATCCCGAGCAGTCCTAACATGATTTTACATATACTCGACGTAAAGTTAGTAAAATAAAACATGGGTGTAAAGTGCAAGCGGGGACTTCCTTCACGCTGCGTTGCCACGTCGTGCAAGAAAAATATCATCGTACGACATTTTACCACTAACATTTTCGTCTCCAATTTAGCCCAGGATTCCCTCGTGGTGCTGATTACACGGTCGTTCCTGGGAATCCTGTACAACGTTTACATGCGCTCTAGCACGTGATAGGCCAGGATCATGCGTCTCCCAGGACAACAGATCCCCACGCCTCAAAGGGATTCCTACGGTCCGGCTAGGACAGCCCTTCATTGATCCGCCTCACTTCCGGCCTTGTGACCTCGCCGTAAGATGAGGTGACTCGTCCCGTCAGGCCCTGAACCTCGACATAATAACAACAAGGCCGCTCAGGGGACCACAACGTCCACCAGCGATATAGCCCGTCCCACGTAACTATCAGTCAACTTCGCCAGTTCTGAGGGGAGTATCTGTTTACATACAGCTGATCTTGACTTGGTTTTCTTTGTTTGTGTTGTCTCAACTGCTGAGATTACAGAATAACTGCAGTCACATACGTTCACGATTCCGCTTTTAAAAAAAATATACGTCACTATTGGCTCTGATTTTCGAAATTAAGCCGTACAAATTAGTTACCGGAAAATAAACACAAAAGCAATAAATTTAGGATACTACCTCACTAAGTGTTCCTGTTTGAGGTTATCGTCACTACCCACGACATCTAGATAAGGATGTTAGTGTATTTAAAATGGTAGCAAAGGGCGCACTGACCTAATCCAGTTTAATAATTAAAAATTGCTGTACTTTGAGTCACACAAAATTTTCGCAACTTAAAACAAGCATTGACGTTAATATCGCATATTATTATTATTATTATTATTATTATTATTATTATTATTATTATTATTATTATTATTATTATTATTATTATGTGTAGCATAATAACATGATGATATTAGTATTTCTCTGATTATAAGGACTGAAAGACTTCTCTGAGTGTGACGATGTTAATCATTGTGTATCAAATTCATGATTCGTACAACAGCTTCTCTGTTGAAGCGGAACTTCGTTACAAATTGGCCTGTAGCCGTACATGTTTGAAGTAGCCTATTTTCAACGTCCCTAAAATACCGCCAATGAGCAGGAGCAACGACCCATTCTTCACGTATTGCATATTTTCAACAAAACACATACTCTATTTTCGAAGCAAAGTATACTTTGCCAGTAAGTGTCGTGTAATGTTTACGTTGCTTAAAGTTTCGTGTATTAGATGGAGAAGTATAGCGTTGCTTGACAGTAGATAGAATATGGCGGTACAACGCCACAGATTCAGGTTCAGGACACACAACCCGACACCCCGGCCACCATCTTGGATGACGTCACGGCCGCCATGTTGGATGACCTTGACCTTTAACTGTGACCTTGACGTTGAGTGTCAAATCACCAAAATTTTCCAAAACTTCGAAAATTTCAAAAAAATTTCAAAAAACTAAAAAAATTCTGAAAAAATTCCGAAAAAAAATATTACCTCCATCTTGTTTCCGGACACCATAATGTTTCCAACCGCCACCTTGGGTTTTTTTCAGAAGCCTCTGAAAAATTTTTGATTTCGCATTCCATTATAACCCCGCGTATATTTAATAAATAATATTTTAGTAAAATTAATTTTATAAGTTATTACAACTTTTTAATAAAAAACTATGTAATAAAAAATTTTATATAAAATATTATTTAAATAATTACTGCCACGCCTTACCCGGACGAGCTCCATCGACACACTGACTTCCCCCACCCTCTACTTTTTACATGTATATATTAATTTATCGCCCTTTCCCAACACCCTCACGCTCTCCTAACCCCTTCTCCTTCTCCTGCCACTCCAATTTCCACCCTACCCCTCCTCTCTTCTTCATCTCGACCTTCACTCACCATCATTACTGCTGCACCTGTCAGAACCTGTCACCTACTCCCCTACCTTCAGCAATACATATGTGTAGATACAGATTTCCCTCTACTCGGCTATGTAATATATAATATCTTAATACCAGTATCCTCGAAAGTTTTATTTTTCTGTCATGACTCTACCTTTATTTCACAATATATTTCCTACATACTACTACATGCAAAAACACACAGGTTCCCTCTTGAAATCAATCAATAATCGTTTTAATAGTAACTTCAGCCATAGCATCGAAACTAAGATATGTAATAGTTTTGAATTACATATAAAACCAAGCCTTTGTACACTCATAAGCTTCAGTAATAATTTAAATAACTTTTTATATAAAATATTTTATTTAATAGTTTTTCATTTAAAAGTTTTAATATAAAATATATTTTACTAAAATTTTATTTATTAAATTGTGCGGGGTTATTATGGAATGCTAAATCGAAAAATTTTCGGAAGCTTCGGAAAAAAACACAATATAGCGGTTGGAAACATGATGGCGTCCGGAAACAAGATAGAGGTAATACTTTTTTCGGAATTTTTCGGAATTTTTTTAGTTTTTTGAAATTTTTTTGAATTTTTCGACATTTTGGAAAATTTTGGTAATTTGACACTTAAGGTCAGGGTCATCCAACATGGCGGCCGTGACGTCATCCAAGATGGCGGTCGGGGTGTCCAGTTGTGTGTCCTGTGTCCTGAACCTGAACCTGTGGCGTTGTACCGTCATACTCTATCTACTCTTGACTTTGTTCATTGCAAAGTCTACTTTACCATAAAGTATCGATCATGAACACGAGCCCAAATTAACTTCGATTAAAGGCGACGGAATTATCTGCCATCCTTCATTTGGTTACATAACATAGTTTCATGGCACACACTTAATTAAACAGATAATTCCATGCCACAGCGGACAAATACAATACATTTGTAAAACATCAATTTTCTAATGAATCCAAGTCCACAGCGTAATTTATACATATTATGTGTGTAAATTTTTGGGAGGCAGGAAATAGAGAGATAAAGTGAGACAGAGAGTGTGTATGTGTAAAACACACATTTTTTTACATGTTTTTGACGTAAACAATTATTCTTATCCAAATTATTGTTAAGGGGTATGGAAATGCGAGACGTCGAGCGAACGACTGGAATACTATATCGTCGATAAAATCTGAACTACTCATCATAGCTCTTATTTTTTTTTTTTTTGCCGAGTAGATATTCTATTAGCAGAGTTTTATTTATATAGCGCTGGGCGGTAGTATGCTTTGCTTACGAATAAAAAATTAAAAACGGTATTTAGAAAAACTGTAATATTTAGTACGATAATATCTAGGACTCTATAATAACCAAAAATAAAAAATATTTTACTTTCGAAATTAAAAAAATTTTAACATCCGTAAACCGCCGCGCAGAGATTTTCGGAGATAAAACTTATTTTAAAATCAAAAGGTGAATATTTCAGAAATTTGATTGTTATCGTACTAAAAATTATAAAAATTACAGTCTTCCTTTTTATGGATTTTGTGGTTGTCTAAAAACTGTTTTTAATTTTTTTTTACTCGAAAGCAAAGCGTACTACCACCCAGTGCTATATAAATAAATGTCCGCTAATAGAATATCTACATGGCGAAAATTCCCATCGAATTATGATGAGTAGTGTAGAATTTATCGACGATTGACTATTCCAGTAGTTCCCTCGACATCTTACCTTTCCATACCCCATAACTCTAAAATAATCCTACCAGGAGCAAGCGGTGGTGTAAATACGCAGTTTCAATTAGTGGTTTTTATGTTGTAGGTAACTTAAAATTGTTACAAGGTAAGTGCCAAATCATTTTTACATAATTTATTTGTTTATGTGTAAACCACTTCAGTCTCCAAATGATTCTCAAGGGTTAAACAACAATAAATAACAACAACAACAACAACAATAATAATAATAACAAAACACGGTGAAAACTGTACCAGCGTGACCAACTATGGAATGACGCGGCGCAAGAAATCATTAACGTCATTTGAAATGTTTAGATTTCTTATTTTGTAATGATAAAATTATATTCTGTTATACGTGAAAAGGGTTGACGAGGGTATTCAAAGATTTTCCGGTGGATCAAGTACTTATTTTCAAAGGTTTCTAACAAACCACTGATTTCCACTGAGGGCTGAATTACAACATAAACAGTATTGTAAATTCAGTATCTGTAACTATGTATTTACACAAGTTAGTATGGAGCATTTCATAGTCAGTTTATTTAAAAATTTAGGTTTTACGTCATAATTTTAAAACTAACTTTGCTATTTACGGGATCTTGAAGATAAGTCAAAAGATAAAGAAAATCAGAAGAGTCAAATACATGAAGATACAGAAAATTTTAAAAATGTATGAAAGCATGGTACAGAACACAAATTCAATTAATCCCACAACATGACGAGTCAACGCTTGCAAGTCATTTCTTAGCTACAACTGCATACGATGTTTAACGACTACCGCTCAGAAGCGACCAAAAAGATTGAACTCAAAATTCAAACATAATTTCTTTCGTGTCATATTGATGACATCGCATTTGGTTACGAGTCAAGTATACTCGTAAATTAATAACCCGTATAAACAGAGATGAGACCAATCAGGGTAAATTTGTGTTCGATAAATTATTAAAATTGGGATTACAGACATATTTATGGCGTGACAACGCACGAGCTCGATATCGTGTGAACTCGCCCAATGCATTTCGGAACGCAGAATTGATTTTAAAAGTTGGGGATTTCAACGGTTTCAGATTCCGCACTTGGAATGAGGTAGGGGTCAGGAAATTCGTTGTTTTGAGCGGTATGACTGGGACGTCACATTTGCCGCAGCGCGTAGTTGGACCATCTGCGCATGGCGCCAATGTTCCCAGAGCGTCGCATCGCTCTGCCATCTCGCTCAGCGTCGAACCACAGAGTTGCGGCAACATGGCGGTATGAACGCTACTGCAGCCCGGAATTCATTGTCCTGCGCACATCACGAGGCAGCAGTGTTGCCAACTGTATATGTTTTCAAATAAATGTAGTCGTTATGTATGCGCATTTGGTCGGCGCTGGCAATAACTAGATTTTGCCCTTGCTTTAGTCACTTTTGTCAGAGAATGTCAAGAAATACAGAATTAAAATGGCTTCTCTAGCGAGAAACATGACGTGAACACCTTCTGCAAATCAGCGTAAGGCGGCTGCCCTGCTAGCCGGCAGCTACGCGAAAACTGCTGTAACATGCTTAAGTCAAACAGACAAGGGGCTGGTATCAACAGGGTCGGGCAGCCGTATCAAATCCGCCGACACGTTGTTTCACGTTTATATTATTATGTAGCCTGTGTATATGTGGAGAAAACTTGCAATTTGACACACAAGTGTCTTAGCGTTCACATATTTGTAAAACACATAGTAAATAGCCGAGTTCGTGCCTGCTTCCTAGAAGCAGGCTGAAGCGTAACCCGGAATCAACAAGGGCGATGGTAGGTATAACGCAGGCGTAGGTTCGCTAGGGCGAGATAGGGGTGGCTGGTTAGCTGCCGTGTCAAGAGGCTTGTTGTGGTTTGACGAGGAGGGTTAGGCCGGAGCACGTCATGTCCACCTGCCCCAGCAACCTGTCATACCACGCACACGACTGCCCGGCTCGTTACTCGGCAGGACGCGGGTTCAATTCAAGCCAAGTGGGTTAACCATACGTCTTTTACCTGCCCCGGTTCTTCGCCAATGTTGGTGCAATCCTTCGACTACGGTTTTCCCCACCTGCCACACGGTATAAGCTTGCGAATATTTGTACCATCAAGAGCCAACGAAATGAACAAATAATAATAAAAATAATAGTAATAATAAAATATTTTGAAAGACAGCAAGCAGTGGTAACTTTAGACACGTGGGGTGACATTGGGACACTCGAAAAAAATATTTTTCACATATGTGGCAGCCCTGAGTAAAGAAATTTACTTACATTAAATTTCAAACAGCAAATTTCTACATGAAATCTAATGAGTATTTACTCTCGGTTGACACATGCTTGTAAAATAAAAATTGTGTGAAAGTGTCCCAAGTCACCCCATGTAACCAAAGTCATCCACTTACGGCTATCTAATCATATTTCTACTTCTTAACATGATGCCAAAATGTGATCTCTGAACGATTCCTGCAATGGGTTTGCATTATAAACAGAACAGTTTTTGTTTTGGTCCTACGCTACTGCGGGTGAATGTCGCCGTATTGTAGAAAAATCCCATAAAAAAATAAAAACCAAATGTAGTAAAGTCAGTAACCTGTAGACAACAGACGTAAAACATACAGATAATTACTGAACGGAAGATATATGACTACATTCATTTCAGAAATTATCTGTATGTTGTATGTTTGTTGACTACAGCTTACTGGCTTTTCTTCCTTTGTTTCTTTTTTTTATTTTATGTTTTTTTTTCCTGCAATACGGCGACGCTCGCCGCAATGGCGTATGTCCAATAAAAACTGTTCTGTTTAATATGCCAAAAGCAAGAACGAACTCCGAAAAAATGTAAACCATAGCTAGGAACACTGATTTATAGTGGAAAAATGACTGATAGATTTCAATGTAATGTGCCCATATCTGACGTTCTTCTTTCCTTATTGGCGTGTCCTCGACCGACTGGGCCAATGATAAGTCTGTTGGGCCGGTACTCAATATATACGGCTCAGCATAAAAAAAACTAGTCATCCTCCAATCATACAAGGAGTAGACAACTGAAATGTTTTGAAAAATACGGTAGCGCGGAAAATTGTTGCGATTTTCCACTATCTCTACATATATAGTGTTTTTATGTGGACTCTACAAAAGGATGCATTATTACCAAAACGTGTATCTGTAATATTTTAGATGTTTGTGATATTCAAAATTAAGTGTGACATTCGTTTATATAATTAAGTGTGACATTCGTTTATAGCATCGGAAGCACTGGGACAACTAGTGTGTAGTATAGATTCAACAGCTTGAAAATAATTTTTACGAAGACAATTTACATTTCACGATGTAATGTTATTTCGGAGAGCATAGGCGGTTCGGGATAAAGTGATCTCCTATTAAAGCCCTGCTAAAGTTCTATTTTCAGCCAATTTGTATCTTTCAGCGCGTAACGGCAAAATACGGAAAATATCTAGCCTCTCTGGACACGGCACTTGACGTTTGCACGAGTAAGATAAATTGTGCAGTCGGCATATAGGATACCAATAAAGTTTAATAAAAAATGTACAAACAAGTATGTCGATTTCGGTCGACTTTGTTTTAGTATTGTGTATTTAAATAGGGAACTTCACTGAACTATATCGCGTAGCTTCGAAGCCAACCATAATGTACAATTATATGCAGTAACAACTAGTGACATTTTTCAAAGGTTAAATCTTTGGTGCTCACTCTAACCCGAACGGCATATAATTACTTATAACTACTAACATAACGCAGTCTCTTTATGCTCGACATTTTTTCAGACGAAAAGGCAATGATCCAAAGTTTTCAGGAGATGTTTTAACTGTGTAAAAAATTCCTGCGTTAGATGTTATAATTAGAGATGGTGGATTTTCGCGGGAAAACTTGACTGTTTGCTAGATTTGAACACACGTTCAGCTTATTAGATTATTACTGGCTTTCTCGTGTACGTGGAGCTGTTGCCCTATTTGACTGAGCCAATAAGAATCCCGCTATTGTAATATTTGATGACTGCTGTTCTGCAGACAGCTACGTCGTGCCTGACGTACATCACCCAATCATATAGGCTATGTGGCAAGAAACCACAGTGTTGTCAAGCGTATGTTGACACAAAACATTTTCGCGATATGCCATAATCTCTACTTAGAACAAGTACAGCTAGGAAAAATTCGCGAGTTCAATGACCAGCATACTAGAATCCAATGTCCTACGCATACTCATGCCCCGACTGTTCATTCATTGTCTGCTGTCTGAATGAGTAGCAGGTAATGGACAAATGGTAGGACTTGAGTATACACAGGATAATGGATTTCTTCAAAACAATATCGCATTCAAGAGGACCCGGGCTCCAACCCCAGCTTCGGAAATCGTGATCTTGGTATTACATGTTTAAGCGAAATCGCTACAGCGAATGCAATGTTGGTTCTTTAACACAGGTCATGATCGACTAATTTCTAGTTCCTGTCCTTATGTGAAGTTGTGTGCATTAACTCTAATGACCTCGCGTCCAACAAGACGGTGCGGTCTACCGTAATTTTCATCACCATTTTTTTATACCAGACATATTTTTTCTTATTTTAGACGAAAAATGTGACTAAATTTGGCTCTTATGAAATTTTTTTTATATCTCATAGTTTTCGCGTAATGGCTTGTTAAAGTCACATAAAAATTATTTGTATTTTAAAAAAAGTGCTGAAACTAAAATCAAAAATTTTAAAAATTAATTTTTTTAAATTCAAATATTTTTTATTCCTTATTTTTATTAGCATGCCATTGTAGCCTGTAATGTATTTATCCACTGCGAATTTTTTTAGTTTGGTATATCAGTTGGTTTTAGTGTAGTCCTTAAAACGGAAACATGCAATATATGACTTTAACAAACCATTACGCGAAAACTATGAGAGATAAAAAAATTTAATAAGACCCAAATTTAGTCACATTTTGTGTCTAAAATAAGGGAAAAAATATCTGGTACAAATAAAAAATAAAAAATGGTGATGAAAATTACGGTGGACCGCGCCCTTATTAAGGAGGAGTGTTAGACAATTTTATTGTATTTTATGTTTTTGAACCATAACATTTCTTCTAATTGTATTATCGAAATTTTCTCTTCGACAAAGCATAGCATATATTCTTGGTAAAAATTCTTGACATAAATAATAATGGAATCTTTCATTAACTTGTCAATGCAGAATCTTTGCAAGATAATTATTGAAAGTTAACCTATAATTATCGTACAATGATTCTGCATGATAAATTAATGAAATATGCCATTATTATTTACGTCCAGCAGTTTACCAAGAATTTATCCAATGTTTTTCGAAGAAAAAATTTTGATAATACGACTTGAATAAATATTATGACTCAAAAACTGAAAATACAATAAAACTGTCCAACACTCCCTCTTAAGTCAAAATACAATGAAAAATAACAAACAAACCCTGGCCCTTTCTACATGCGAACATAGTTCGTTCCTACTTGAAGAGACCGGTCCTGGGAACCGGTCATGGGAGTTGAAATGCTGGAACACGGAAGTAGTGTCGAACCCAGGGGAGGGTAGGGATGTACGGCACAGAAACATAACACACACATACCCCCACCCCTTCACACACGTCGCGCTCAAACACCCGCGTGCAGCTATTTGCATATTTAGCAGAGTCAACACCGGAGCCTAGCAGTGCGGTGGGGCCAAAGCCCTGGCGCTGGGAATAATTACAGCGGTGCACCGTTTGCAAGCAAAGTCCACATAAATTCCCCTGACTCGTAGTCGGCCCGAGTTACCGCAGGGGCACCAGCCGGGGCTAACCACTTCAACAAGAGGGCAAGCCGGTCTAGTCCAGCCGCGTTTAGCAGTGCGCTAATTTATAGTCGCTCCTCTTAGCGTCTGCAATGTCCCCGACAAACTTCACACGCGAACTAGTTATGCGGCGTCTCTCTGCGTACCTCCTTCACTAGGCACTCTCGCCACTTTCAAAATATATTAACTGTATGGTCAGTTCAATTAAAAAAATCCTTAAGTCGTTTTAAATGTTTTCACCAACAAGAAATGACGACTAATAGTTAGAGATGGTGGAAAATTTCGATAATATTTTCTGCCGGCGTGTTCTGCAATGAGTGTAACGTCCTGCGTCATGTATTATTGGCCGGTGGTTATGTATCACAGTCTAGTTGTTTACAGACGAATCACAGACGTCCAGTAGTAGTGCACCAGAGTTATCATTGGCCCAGTCAAATAGGGACTCGCCAGTAACGAAATAAAAGCGTCTGAAATGAATACATTACATTGAAGTCTAGCAAACAGTCTACTTTCCCCGCGATAAATAATCTTCTCTACTAATAGTTAGAGGCACGAGTATTTCGCGTAATCTTCTGGCAGCAGCCTGGACTTCACAGACCTATATACTCTCTGGTCAGTCGAATATCCGTTGGCTCCTAATTGTATAGGAGAGTACCACGTGAAATCACCACGAATTGTTTCCTTATTTATAGAGACACTGGAAAATCGCAGGAATAGTTCACTATTTGCTAGGCTCCAACACGCTGTGTATAACACTGAATGTTTTGTATCTATATTGGCTATGGTTTATTTGAAGCATTGTTTCTCTCTTCAACAAACCCAGTTAGAACTGTACAGCTTGAACAGACAGCGTGTGTGATTCGCCACAGAACTGTTCACACGTGTCACGGTTAATATAGTATAGTGTATTGGAGACTATGCTAAACATTTTCGCGATTTTCCAGTGTCTCTACTTATTTAGTACTGGCTTTCAGATGTGTCAAAACTAATGTCGTCTAATCAGAGAACTGACAGTAAAATATACGATATTGACGTTCAACCTGACCCTGAATCAATACGCGAAATAAGCATGCCTCTACTAATAGTATGACTGAATGGTGGCGTGCAGAAAGAGACCATCCCATAATTGATAGAGTAGAACAAACACAATTGTTATTAATTTTTTTTTTGTTATTTTGTTACTTAATGAGTTCTCATTTTCAAATACCCAACCCCTTCTTGACTTTGATTGCTTAGCTACTGACGTTTCAAAGCATTATAATTTAGGAGCTGTTTTTTATCTGTTCTTTACGTTTGTAACTTAAGATGCCTTCTAGATAACGCTATTCAATTAGAAGACGGAAACTATAAAGAACATTTAAAACATTGTTTCGAAGCTCTCGAGTCTTTTCAGGACTGCGGCACCTCAAAATGTACTAATCTGTAGAGACATGCAAAATTCGCGGTATTATTTGGTAGCAGACTAAACTTCACTTTCCTATACATAACAGAGCATAATCTGCGATTCAATTGGCCACAAACTTTAATGTGTTGTCATTTACGTGTGTCACGTCTTCACAGAGATTGGCCTCTCTACCGTGTAAGCATTCTCCGCGGCAAGTCACGACAATATCGGCCAGCGGGAGACGTCGAACGAGCCTATAGTCACTTGGAGTCTAGTCAGCTGTCAGAACATAACGCGAATTATGCACGTCTCTACGGATGTATGTGAAACTCAGATAGAAACGTGCAGTGAACTTTCCAGACAGGAGTATTATACGTTTCATCTGTGCTTGGCTCGTTGAGGCGATGCGGCATTTGCAACACGCTTCAATGTCGCATTTATAGCTTGTCTCTTCTGAGCCTCTAAATCGCAGACAGGCGGCGTCGTTAAATATTGTTCGTAAGCAGACAAAAAAAAACTCTGAGCGGTTGTTAGATGACGGACGCTCTGCACCCTGTTTTGCGACCTGGATATACGGGACGACGCGACGAAAAAATCAATCTTACTACACTACCAAGCCTCGCTTATCCAACGTTCCGTATTATTTCAACGTCACAATACAGTAAAAATAGAAAAACGCATAAATCGACAGGAACTGTAAGAAGCGGGCGAGAACGTTGTCTGTTTTCTTGCTCCTGTTTCCGCTAAAGCTATTAGTTACTTCGACTGAACTGTTCTAGTTGCTTACTTTATTAAACTACAGATAATTCCGTAACTGTAAGTACACTTATTTCTGTAAAAATTGTATTAGTTGTTTCATTGTAAAACACATACATTAGCATAGCTGGACTTTTAACAGGACGCTTTCAACACATCCCTACTGTCAGATATTTTCGCTTATTCAACGTTCTGCCAGCCCGTTCAAGTCAGATAACCGAGATCTTGACAGTATATGTAGGGACCCTGGTTTTTCGCGAAAAGAATTTTGCCCCACTTTGTTTCAGTGCCTTACGTACACATCTACAACTCTGCTTCATGATTATTGGCAGCGTGTCTATGTGAAGAGCCGTATATCATTTGTCTGAGCCAATTACAATAAAGTATCTGCAACAACCTCACGGCTGTAATTTGTCGGTAGAATCCCAAGTCTCGTGAGAGTCAAAATATCTAATCACTGACCACGAAGCAGAACTGCAGATGTGCACGTAAGTCACCGAAACAAAGTGAGGCAAAATTCTTTTCGCGAAAAACAGGGGTCCCTAAGTATATGTTAGTCATATATATGTACAGTCTAGAGCAGTGGTCAACAACTCCCCTTCCAGCTCCCTCTCCCCAAGTCACGAAGCATTTCGCTTTGCTAAGTAGTTTTAACACTCACTGTTACAGCAGCATGGCATATTCATTGGTGCTCCTCGAAGTTGTAATTTTTCATTATATTTATTTTAAGCTTTTCTACAGTTAGACTACTTCAACAATACATATTTAAGGATGTACCGTCAAGTCCTAAAAAACCGAACGACTGGCCTTCCGATGCACAAACACACGACTGTGCCTTCAAGAAACAAATTGTAGTCTTCTGAAATACTAGCGTATGAGAATTCAATGCATCATCCCCTTGGGATAGTTTCACTTTGTTACTGAAAAGTATATACGAGACAAGTACGTAAGTTGCAAGCTATATTTTTTTTTACATCCACGCCCCGACCAGGTTTGCATGTTGTCTATGTAGCAAGGTAAACATTATAGCTTGTTCACTGTAAATTGAGTAGTCTACTTTTGAAGAGAGAAATGAAAAAAAAAAAAAAAAAAAAAAAAAAAAAAAAAAAAAAAAAAAAAAAAAAAAAAAAAAAAAAAAAAAAAAAAAAAGGAAAGAAAAAAGAGAGCTTTGTAACTACAACAAAATATTTTATCGTTATGGAGCTCATTAAAATAAAAATTACAAAATATTGTGACTGCAGCAATAGACGTTAACTTTAAAATACCGTTTATTACGTTTTATACATAAAAAATGATCTAACATTACTGTTTCAAAATACATATTAGGCCTACTGAATTACGTTTACCAGAACAACAGATAATGAAATGTGTATAAATTTTTAACGAATACAGTTGCACAAAAAAGTTCTATGCTCTACTTTAACTGGTGAAATCTGCGTTCAGTACTACAACTTCAACGTTTAGATGAATAAGTGGCAGAAAGAAACTACTTTGCTGGAATGAAAGAACAACCAACATGGTAGAATCCATTATCCTGTGTATACCAAAGCCCTACCGTTTGTCCATTACCTGCTACTCATTCAGACAGCAGACAATGAACGAATACACGGGGCTTGAGTA
This sequence comes from Medauroidea extradentata, assembly GCA_003012365.1. NCBI lineage: Eukaryota > Metazoa > Arthropoda > Insecta > Phasmatodea > Phasmatidae > Medauroidea > Medauroidea extradentata. Next base: position 22,037 of record PNEQ01018984.1, read on the forward strand.
TGCATAGGACATTGGATTATAGCATGCAGGACATTGAACTCGCGAATTTTTCCTAGTCCTACTGACGGCGCACGAGTTATTCGACACTTCTAAAATAAACATTCAAAAAATGTCTCCAGCCCGTAGCCGCAAGCAGTTTTACGGAGGAGGGGACAGTTCATCACACATTTTAAATGATTTAGTAATTTTTTATGTTTGTACGAGACATGGTTTACTTTGTGACAAATTGGTTTATAATACCGGTTTTTTTATAGTTTATGTATAGATGAAACGAGAGGATTTTACGGCCCTTTAACAACGAGGTCTTAAGAGCCGATGAGAGTGAGGTGATGTGAAGAGAACACAACATTCATGCCCTGAGCCAGGATTCCAACCCAGGATCTCTCGCACCGTAGACTGGTTCCTCACCGACTACGCTACGAAGTTAGTTTTCGTACAACTGCATGTTTAAGTCAAAATTTGCATAAAACTGTTTCATACTAGAAAGGATAACCAACTGACTTAAAGAAATCAGGTTATTCACACTGAAGAACAATGGCGTAGGATACGTCAATACAAATATAAAAAGCAGCATTGATATTTATTTGTATATTAAAAAAAAATTCGTACTTTCAATTTAAAAATTTCCATTTTTTTTAGAAATAAATACATAAACGTATTATTTTACAAGAAAATTTTTTTAACTGTTTCAAAAGTTGTAGAACTACGAATAAATGCCTTGTAATTATTATATAAATTTAGAGTTCACCTACTAATGTTTTTTTTCCTTGTGGTTATTCCAGTAGCAATTATCTCCTTGTTTCAATGAAACACGTGGTTTAGGTTCGATAGCGATATCATTACAGATGAACGTGCCCCACATAAAATAATTAAACAAGAAAATCCTTATCCTTCACGCCAGGACTCCGTTGGTGGAAGGAACTTACTAACTTTGAAAAATTTGAGACGGCGTGTTGTCATGTAATACAGAAACGCATTTACGCATTTTGAAAATAATGCACAGTTACCCCACCATTTTTTGCTTGTATTCACAACAACATCTGCATTATTAAGGTTGCAAAAATCTAGAACAAATCGTTGGGATTATTGCCATTAAAAAAACATCAGAATGGTTTTATATAGAAGGCATCAGAGCAACAAACGTAAAGAACAGACATTAACAAGCTCCTAAATTATTATACATTAAAATTTCAGTTGCTAAGCAACCAAAGTTAAACAGAGGTAATGTATTTCGAAATGAGAATACATCTATTAACAAAATAAAAAAAAACGTTTTAAGTAATAATCTTGTATGTTCTACTTTATCAAACGTGAGTTAGTCTCTTTCTGCATAACACCATTCAAACATGCATTAGGTAAAACAATGTAAATATTCTTCATAACCAAACACAACGTTGCTTATAGAAATAATTGTACAACTACCAGGCATGGCCGTGAATACAATGAAGATGCTGCGTGTCGAGAGTCGTCCCGAGACTTCCCCAGTAGCGCTCAGGCTTTCTTTCCCCAGCCGGCGAAGTACAACGAACCTCATTGTGCAAACATCGCGATTCAGATTCTCCATCTCCTCGTCATATCGGAGGCTTATATAGTTTTCAATCTGCTGAGTGTTCCGTTCCCGAGACTCTATTCCCACTACATCCCATTGTCTTCCTGACTTTTTCATCTACCAGAAAGTGTATCCAAAAGACATCCATCATCTCACTAATGTTCTAAAGTCGAGCCAATTTTATAGTTTTCGTGTCTTGCAGCTCATCTTCTGCACGATACTTCACCGATAAACTAATGTTTTCCGTAATGTTACAGAAAAATATTGGGGAGAAATACCCCGAGACCCCGTTGATCGGACAAACGGTACATTGATTTGACGGAATTACATAACTACTGTTTGTTTCGGTCAGTGCTGAATAAAACGTCTAGAATCCTATTCTTCGTCAAATCAAAGGGATTCGAAGTTCCAACAAAATAGTTTCCACGAATTTAATTTATTTAATTTAAAAGTCTAGCCTATTCCATAATATTAATGATTTATAACTGCCACAAATAGAAATTGTAAGATCAACGGTATGTTAATAGTTTTAAACTGATGTGTTAAACTGTATAAAATCAAATGGACTGGCAAACTGGGCGAAATCAGAATTCGCAGGGGGAGAAATGTAATTTGTAAGTTGGGAGGGGGGAACAACTGGCACTATTTATTAATTTATTATTCCAGACAATCTATGCAACTGGCACCATTTATTATTCACCATTCCAGAAGACAATGAAACGTAAAAGTTTTACGTAGAGTTTACAAAGTAAAACAAACTGAAGCTCCTCTTGCAATAATGAGACTTGCTAGAGTGTTTTGCAGCACTGGGCGAAAGTAACTTCAGACGTGACGAGGGCTTGATGATGACGGCGTAGGACGCAATCCAGGCTCAAGGCAGGAAGAAAGTAGGTAGGAGAGTGAAGGAGAGGAGGGAGAAAGCTGCAGCTACAGATGTTGACCTGGGAGGTCAAGTAATCCTGGATCTCGCGACCACCTGGGGAACGAGGGGCCACCGCAGAAGGTCAAACAACAGTCGTGACCGAACTTACCCCAAGTACACATATTTGCCTACCTGCTCCACCATGACGGCGCCAAGTATACCCTAGCACTGTGCTACTTCCCTGAGAACAACGTTCACAGACATCAACACACTTGAAGAATTCCTTTGCGAATAACATTTAAAACATGACCAGTACATCCACAGTCACATTCAACCTGAGGTAAATAATTTTCTATGACTGCTTACTTCTGTGTGAAGTTAATAGGGTACCGCCTGTCCCACTCGTTAAACAGTGGTCATAGCTTCAGTCATCTGTCATTTAACAGCCATAATATATCTAAACGCGGGCGTGTATTATATAATTCTAAAATGTTTTCACGACCGCAAGGTGTTTTCCCATGTCTGTAGCAAAGATAAAAAAAGGAAAAATGGCCAATTTAAAGCACAATTTTCAAGCAGGAAAATTCCGCAACATTTAATGATGGTAAAGCATTATAGAGACACGCTACAGCCCAATAACTTCATTATTACGCCATAGTGAGGTGGATTCATCACTGGATGCCTATGCTGAAGCTAGTACAACAACGCAAAGACTGCACACTAGTTCAGTGTGTCGACAATAAACGTGCATAAATCGCCCTCAGCAATCTGGCGTCTATAAGCTTCGGACAAGCACAATACTTCTAGCACAAATGTGATATCATTGTCACGTAAAATGTTTTACGTCATATTGTACGATGAGTTGTGTTCACAAAGAAAGTGAATGGCCCGTTCTAATAATGAGCAACCGACTGATGTGGTGCAAACGAACACGTTGGAATCGCAATCGGTAGGACCCCGGTCCGAAACTCGGTTCCTGCTATTTTTATTTCAGCTGAATGCTGAGTTAGCTGCTTAAGAGGGCGTGGTACATAATTCAACGCGAAAAGCATTAATCTATAACTGCAGGTTTCTTGCAGCGAATTTGCGAAAATTAAACAATGTCAATCCTAGACAATAGTTTTAGCCAACATTTTAAACGCAACTGTTTTCAGTGTTACGAACTTCTGAGGCACAATCTCTGACGCCGGAACCTCGTGCACGTAACTGCGGCGCAAGAGATCACGCGTAACGAATTAGCAACTTTGGATAAATATTTACTCATAAAGTTGGCAAATACTATCATCTAGTATTCTCATTGAGTATTTTATCCATATTGGCTTCGAAAAAAGCTAAGCATGTTGCAGAACATTTAGTTTTCTATCTACACATTCTGCCGAATTATTCGCAGAGCAAACAGAATGTCTCGGTTCGAATTAGACACACGTAACGTACGTCGTTCTGCCAGTATTAATACAATTTAGTGACAGTCGGAAAGTTAATAATGTTAAGTTTCTCGAAGATATGCGAAATGTCGACAGAATTGCAAATCATACTCCACGTTGGTAGTATGATAAAAACAAAGCATTGCGTCGTAAAGTAAGACGTGTGCAAAAAAACATGATTCCAGCCTACCTCACTATTCGTGGCACTGGAGTGATGAAGTGGCGTCGTTGCGAGAAGTGTTCGAAGGGAAGACAGATGACAGAGAGCCTTGCGCTAGTTGCACTTAGGAGCGATGATGCCAATGGTGAGCGTGGGGCTTACAGCCTGCAAGCTTCTAAGTCGTGATCGTGCTCGTTGTAGGCCAATATCACGCATATTAAGAGTGCGTGGTGGATAATTATACGCTGAAGACATCAATTGAATTATACGCTTTTAACGACGCTAATATGGATAAAATACTCAATGACAATCCTAGATAATGGTATTTGCCAACTTTATGAGTAAATATTTATCCAAAATTACTAATTCGTTACGCGTGATCTATTGCGCAGCAGTTAAATGCACGAGGTTCCGGCGTCAGAAATTGTGCCTCAGAAGTTTGTAACACTGGAAACAGTTTTGTTTAAAACGTTGTCTAAAACTATTGTCTAGGATTGCTATTGTTTAATTTTCGCAATTGGCTTCAAGAAACCTACAGTTATAGATTAATGCTTTTAGCGTTGAATTATGTATCACGCCCTCGTAAGGGCGCGGCCTACCTCGGAGCCCTGGCGGAGAAACAATGGGGTTTTACATGTTAAATTATTTTCAATAGCACATGTCATCTTTTGTGATATTGCTTTCGACGACAACCATTTTCTGCGCCGAGAAAAGGGGAATATTGCTACGTAAATAAAAGTGTAGAAAAGAAATTATGAATAGCCTTTTTTGCGTGTAAAAATGCTTTTTTGGCCACAATTGTCAGGGTATTGAAAAAAACTGCCTAAGCGATCCATAGCAACCCTAGTAGCAAATACAATCATTTTTCAGTTGGCCAACTGTTGGCAGGAGCGGCTAACTTTCGCTAGCATGATATTCTACTTTTGCTGGCCTGGTTGTTAATCAGGCCGTATCAGTAAATATGTTTGTAGTTATACGGAAGTAATTTTAATGCGAACAACTTAGTTTAAAAAGACTGACATATTTCAGTGTAAGGTCCACAGGCAGATTAGCAAACTAACCCGCAAGCATCTGAGCATAATAAGAATGCTTGTGGTACACTTGTGGTTAATGTGTGGGTGATTTCATTATGCATCATGTATGCCACATGTGGCCGCGGGTGCGTGCCGAATGTTTACTGCCTGTGGGCTGCTTATCACGATCAGATTTGAACAAGTGGGCCAGTTGAAGTTTGCTATTAGGGACGCGGCACTGAGACGAACAGAAAAGTCATTGATGGCATAGATGTAACTTCAACCGTTACTAAGACAAGTGGAAAATAATTTAACCTGTAAAACCCTATGTTTACCTCTGCCGTAGCTTCACGGTAGGCAGCGCCCTTAAATATGCAACGCTGTGCGATATTATTGCACGTGTCGAAAGCTAAAGGATTGTACTGCAGATGCGAGGACGTAATTGTCTCGTTTACCTAAAAAGTACCGCCTGCCACGTACTTTAAGTGCGTTGTAATGTGCGGGTAAATGCGTTGTATACGAAACTATTCCACATGGGCCAATTGTGCAAGTGTACGAAAGAAAACACACTTCGGACAACGAAGAAATGCCATCGTTAAGACACTGTGCTCATTAAAAACACTTTTTCGCAGCCCTCCAACATAGCGAAATCGCCTTTTCAGACCGCCGGACACTGTAAAAAAAAACTTCCTAAAATATTTAGGAAGCAATTAACCTAAATGCAGTATGGGACAGTTACCATACTTCCACCTTGTAAATATTAAAACTTTGCATTTGTTACAATACAAGTCTGGTAACTTTCGTAGGATACATTTGACCATGGATGTCTGGGAAACAATCCTACCATTTATACTATCTTAGCGCTCCTGTACGCACGCGTGGCAAATTTATAAACTATTTTTTGAGTGTACTTCAAAATGTACTAACCGGATGTATGCGAAACTCAGACTCGTGCACTAAACATCTCTACAGAATTTCCACCAATAAAATCATATGGTCGCCTCTTAAAGTCTCGTAATAAAAATGGATCGGCGGGAATTTTGCCCGATAGTTCAGCGCATAGCTCGTTTGGCGATGCGGCATTTGATACTCCCTTCAAGGTCGTCCTTATAGCTCCGTCGCTTTTGAACCTCTAATCACAGGTAGGCGGTGCCCTTAAGAAAACTGAGCGTCAAAGCCCTGAACATGCAATTTCTAGCAATGTTCACTTATTTTCTTTATTTGCATTACATATCGATGGCCCAGTTCGAAAGGGAAACCACTAAAAAATAGCATTTTTGAGTTTGGCTCACCAACACATTAACAGAACTGCACTCTACTCAGTTGAAAAGAGAAACACCACGTAAATTCACTTGTTTTAATAACATTACACCTTATTCTGGTTGCCAGTGAAGAGCTAGAAATTGTATTCCTTTAATTTTACAGTATGATATTTTCAGCCAAGGCGGAAGGCGGAGTATAAACATTTTAAACACCTTTAAATAGTTTTTCTGTGCTTTTGCTTCAAATTAACACCAACAAAATATGTTATTTAATATGTTTTTTTTTTTAAGGCGAAACTGAAATCTTTCTGTAAGCACTTTACACAAAACTGGGAATTTTGAGTTGTTTCCCATTTGAAATAGGAAATCGATATATGACATGACTTGGAAAATAAAACGTCGTGTCTATACTTTTCCCAGAGGAGAACAAAAACATACTCCCAAAACAACAATTTCAGAGACACGAGTGTACGCGCAAATTGTGATTCCACAGAAAACGTTATGCTAGCGACTCTTCTGAAGCACGACACGACAGAAGGAACGGGAATTCCTACAATTAATTTCGCTGCCGTCGGAACCAAACGTAAATGACGGCATAATTACCGCTTTTGTTACAAAATCGCGCAGGAGGAAAGCGGATCGCGGGAGTCGTCTCTGAACCGTGCATGAAGGCACAAGCCATGCTCGAGATGTGAACGTCAGGCGGGCGTGATGTTCAGATGTTGCTCGGTTCTGCTCTGTCTCCGCCGAGGGTCGGGCGGTCACGAGAACAGCAGCTATTCGGCAACATTATTATTAAACGTCATTACGTCGGCTTGCGAGATCACGAGTGAGACGGAGGGATGAACAAAAGCTGGAGGGGAGAAACGGCGAGGCAGGACTGTCCGATATCATCAATATTAATAACGGTATTTAAAGCTATGCTATCTTGTTTCTAACAGTTTTGCGATAGTTATTTTTTTTTAAGCTTAAACGAGAATAGTTATCAAAAATCTGTTCGGCAGTTTTGTTTAAAATTATTTTTGCCGTGTTAGCATTATTTTTCTAAACAAGAAATTATATGGTTTCTACTAAAGAGTCAATTAACCAGAATTTCGTTAATTACATAATTAGCTGAAACAATAATATTTACTACCTTGAGAAAATCAGCCAACATGTAGAAGACGATTCTAAACTGTGTACTCAATCTGTTCGGTACAGCAACAACGTCCGCTATTTTGTTGTAAATAAACATTCAATATTTTTACGATGTAACGATAACATCCAATATTTTTTTATATATAAAACATTCTGTATTTTTACAAGATACATATCGAACGCGTCCATTTAAAGATATAAAATTGTTGATACCGATTTTCTAATATCAATTTATGTACAGGCTAAACCTCTCAAAATAATTATATCAATTTTCCCGATAGAACCATTTCTCTGTAACATCATAAATACAAATAAAATCAACAAAATTTATGGTAAACCTAATACACTGCCCTTAAACAGTCTAAATATGTGCTATAAATTTGTATGCCCATTCCTTCTCCAGCCACCTCAGCTGTAGGCTGTTATTTTACACAGATTCCAGTGGAAGGAGTTTTATACTATTGTTGCCAAACGTAATTTCATTTTTTTCGTTCGCATTTTTAACATAAATGCCGTTATTTTTTCGTCAATTTATATGTCATCGTCAATTTCCATAGTATTGTCAATCATGATATTGTCATTCTCTGTACATCGACAACATTGATATTGTAAACTCTAATATATTGGTATTTTCATTATATCGACAATACCGAAAATCGGCGATTTTGATATCGCTATTACCGATATATTAACATTTAGCCATACATATATAATTTTCAATAGTGATACCGATAGTTATCAATACATCGAAATACCGAACAAATCTACATGGAGGAGATAGAATCGTCGACGTCCTGACACTTGGCAGCGACAGGGCGAGGCAAATGAGGCCGCGGCGGTAGAAATACGAATTACGGCCCTCGCAGTCGTCTAGTTCCGGACTTCAAGCGGGTGGAAGGGGGGGGGCAACCATTCTCTCCTATTTAACCCATCCCCCCCGGCCCACACTCTTCAACAAACCATCGTTACAGATTATGGTTAGAGACGATGGTTTATAGCGGGAAAACTTGACTGTTCGCTAGATTTCAACACACGTTCAACTAATTAGATTATTACTGGCTTTCTCTTGTACGTGGATGTTACCCTATTTGACTGAGCGAATAAGTATATCGCTATGGTAATATTTGATGCCTGTTGTTGGTCTGCAGACAGCTACGTCGGTTCTGACGTACATCACCCAATCATATATGTTGCAAGAAACCACAGTGTTGTCAAGCTTGTGTTGACACAAAACATTTTCGCGATATACCATCATCTCTAATGATGGTATACCGCGTGTGCCAACATAGCCTTGAAAAAACTGACACAACGTAGCTGTCTCCAGACCAACAATATATACCAAATATTACAATAGCGGGATTCTTATCGGATTAGCCAAATATGGCAACAGCTCTACGCACAAGCGAAAGAAATCTAGTAATATATTCATAAGCTGAACGTAAGTTAAAACCCAGCAAACAGTCAAGTTTTCCAGCGATAAACCATCATCTCTAACCATCGTGATTCCGATGGCGCCGTGAGCGGAGCGGAAACAGGGACGTATCTCTTAATACAATTCCTAATACAATTCCGCAGTCTGACTTCCGGTCTTCCCCATGCACCTCATTCTTCCTCGGCGTCAAATGTTCCCAGAGACCTAACAACACCCCCCCCCCCTCCCCGGTTCCCTTCTCTTCACTTCGCCCGGCGTACTAATTGCGTATTCCAATGGACTACACTCAGTGCGCACTCGGTGCGCACCTTACACTGAAAAAGTACGACTGTCACGTGACTGCCCGCAAAAAGTTCGTATTGTTTATGCCCTAACAACTGGAACACGCCGCACTTTCAGTGCAAAACATTTGTGAGAACAAATAATTTCCAACATAAAATAATTCATACCCAGACATTATTAAAAAGTGAAAATAAAAGTCCGCGACGTTTGCTTAGTTGTTCTTTCACTAGTCCTTATTTTTTGCCCAAGAACTGAAAGTAGTTAAGTACTCACGAACCACTCGTCGTTACTAACCTTATCGACAGTGCAATAACGAACATTATTATCAAGATAACAACTGTATTTTAGCTATTTGTTGATCGTATTATATTATTTAAATGTCGGAGTGTCAATTCCCTGCAGAAATAACACCATAATAATGATTTACGTATTGTTTGCGTGTCACAGGTCGTCGCCATACTTGCACTCGGACAACCGCACTGTCTCTAGAGCCAGTGCAACGAAACTTGCCCGCGGTGCGCACCCGGCGAGTGCAAGTCACCACTGGAACACGAAAAATGATTGCACTCGGCGAGTGCGGGTGGGGTCTGGAACACGCGGCACTGGCCCAGTGCGCACCGAGTTCAGTCGAGTGCAGTCATTGGAATACGCTATTAGATTCCGTCAAGGACCGCGAACTCAAATTGCGGGGTCTGAGGAATCCGGGGATCAAACTCCCGACTCCAGGGAAAGATACTCCGAACGTCGGCGAGTCAAGTGGCCCAGGCCTCCCTTGCGACCTGGCCGGGATCAACTCTCCAGCTTTCGAGACATCCTAGAGGACAACCACGGGCGGGGAAAGATGCAGCACGTTTTCACGTTGATTTGAGATACGGTTAAGAGAAGGAAAAATGAACATATGACTGATAAGCATGCGCCACCGTGTAGGCGAGAAGACACCGGACATGTTGTTGTAATTAACGTTACGGGTTCCTATTGACGCTGTTTTAGCGAGTTTTATTCTTAAAATACTAAAGGGAAGAGCTGATGTGAAATCGACACGCAGATGTTTCGACAATTGTTTTACTAAGTAACATCTAATTTAGTGTTAAAACACACACTCACATATAATTAGGCTATATATTTCCTGTTTACAGTGAATTTGCACGGAATAACTTTTAAATCGAAAAAGGGAGCATAATTATACTTAGAACCGACAGTAAAAGTTTTGAAAGTAAAATTTTTACCGTGTAGCCTAATTTTCCCAACAAAAAATATAATTATTAATTCTGGCTGGTTATTTGCTGAAATAAAGTTTCTACGTGGCTGGTTATCGCCGTGAAGAAGTTATTTCAGTCACTAACAAGCCAGAATTAGGCCTATTAATTATATTTTTTGTGGAAAATTAAACTTCATAGCAATGAAAACATTTACAAAACTTTTACCAACGGCTCTAAGATATCGGTTCCCTTTTACGATTTAATGGGAGTAATCGCAAAATCACAGCAAATAGGAACCCGTAGCTTCAAATAATTCTTGTTTAGTTTTGACATCACAATCCAATTTTCATAAGTTTTTTTTATGGTTTACGGTTTTTTTTATGGCTTGTAAAATACATCAGCCTGATACAGACTTATGTATTCATAACAGTTCACAGAAATTTATGAAGCAATTTATTTAATTTTTAAATTATAATTACTTTCTCGTGTTTTCAGCGTCAACAAGTAGAGCGTGTGTAAAAATTGCTGACGAATACCAAATGCGGTAGTATAATGTTGAAGAGTTGTAATAATAGTTTTACGTTGTTTCAGTGAAAATACTGTAAGGCCTACGAATTATACGAATGCAAACTTCAACATACCGCGGTGAGATCACGCCTTAAGGGCTTCGACTTTCAACCACGCAGTTTAAAATAAGAAAGAAAATTAAAATTACTTACTTCACAACGGACCAATTTTAAAACTATCTCGAGCAAAAAGTAACCCACGTTAAGTTTCTGGAAGAAAACTGCTGCGACAGGATATTTTATTGTTTTGATTTTTCAATACTTAACAGGGGTCCGACCGCTTGGCTAAGTGATTAGAGTCCATGGCCGATTGGCCAAGGATCCCGGGTTCGATTCCCGGCCGGGGTGGAAAATGTATAATTACTTCCCCGGGTTTAGAACTGGGTGTGGGTGTTGTCCGCGCATCATCATACTGCGAAATACAATATCAAACCACTGCAGTGTATCAGTCACATTGCCTAGTCGCTCCTCAGGAGTTCACCTGACGTTCAAACCAGTCTTCGGGCTAGAAACTCATCCATAGCTTAATAGATCCACGTACAATATAATCTGTAATTCCAAAACTGAATTATCACACGAAATAATGAGCGAGTAATTATTCTTTTACATTCTTTCACAGCAAATTTTTTTACGGTGTATCACGCAGAACACTTTTGTTACCTAAAAAATTGTTAGAGTGAGAGTTTATTCAATTTTTACACTGATTCCCATGTCAACTAGGCTACACGTTTAGTACGCAAAGCTCTTAACTGCCACCAGAGCACTTCATTTTTACAATTTGGCTGACAGAAAGAGTTACTGAATAAATGAAATATTGTATAGGTACATACGCCGCTGCAGAATTATGGCGTCCCCGAAAACCACGAGAAAGACAAGACAACAATAAGGAGAAGTGAGGAGAACTCGACAATCGTCAAACAGCTACATAAATAAATGGAAAACATAAAAATCCCTTAAGTACTTACGTCAAATAAAAAGTAATCTAAAAACTATAAAACTTAATTACCATCGTTACACCTGTGACGTAGTCGTTTTGTCATTCTGCCTCGAGTTTAATATATCTTCGCCCCAGTAAAACACTATCTTAACTGTCGTGTCCTGTATTTTTTTTTTTTTTTAATTTTCCACTCTTTTATTATTCGTCTTGAACGAATCTCCGAAAATGTGTCTCAACAAAGAAACGTGAAGTAATTTTTTATTTTATGTACCATTTGTCCAATTTAAAATCACTTTCCTCTACAACATCCTGTTTCAAATTCCTTTGAAGGACTCTTGCATTGGGAGTAAATGAATAAGTGAAATATTGTAAATATAACGAAATTGCAGTGTTACGTCATCCATGAAAAACAAGAGAAAGACAATAAAACAGAACAGATAAACGAGCAGGTGTGCGTATTGGACCAACAAAACAACTGTTGTAGGCTTCACACATTATAAGGCAGAGAAAAAAATTCCCTGTTATTAAATGGTTTACCATAAATTTAAAGAGGGCGTGGGAAGTAAGCCAACTCTAAAATCAATTTATGACACAAACACTCATATGTATTTTTGCTTACGTTTACGCAGGTTCATTAAACTTTAATTAATGTTTCAATTTATGAAAAAAAATTCCAATAAATAAATTTTTTCTTCTTGACTGTCATTAAATACACTGCTCCAGGCTCCCAAGAATCTCGCTGCATTCTCTTGATGACACCTCTCTACAGCAATTCTACCTTCGACACATTAGCCGTTCCAGAAATTGTTTTGTAAAACATAAGCTACAATATTAACTTCATGATAACCAGGAAGAAAATAAAATATTCATTGAAATAAACTTTACATTAAATAAATAATTAATTCAATTTATTGAACCTCTTTAAACGGTTAAGCAAAAAATGCATATGAGTGTCTGTAGATATCATAATTTGAATTAAGCGTTAGCGTACGTGCCACACCGCCTTTAAAATTATGGCCAGCCATTTAATAAAATAATATGTACCGTAGACTTCACACATTTTAAAAGCAGAGCTTTTAAAATGTGTGAAGTCTACGGTTCTTTTGTTGTACCAATCCGAACACCTAAACTTGTACTTGAAATAAGCTTCGTGGATATTGCATACACTGTTAGGAATTATTTGTAAATTTACCACTTTGATGTGTAGAAGTATCTTGAATGTAGGTATGGCAAAATTGTTACATAAGCATTCACGGTGATCAAACAAGAATATTCCAACTTTTAATATCTATAATACCAAAACCAAACAGCCTACAACTTTGGCAAGAACAGTTTTTATTTGGTTGTTTCCTCAGTTATAAGAGGCGGTGGGGGACTTAATTTTTCAGCAGGATGGTGCAGCACCCCATTGGAACCTTTCTGTTCGCTGATACCTTAATGAGACATGGCCGAAACGCTGGATTGGTCGCGAAGCATCTTGTGACCGGCCTCTTCATCACTGCCTCCCCCCTCCTCCCTCAGAAGCCGAGGCCCTTAGCCCGTACGATTTTTTTTGTGCGGTTACATAAAATATCATATCTTTCGTCCACCATTGCCGGCTACCATTGCTGACCTCAAAACGAGAATTGCGGGCGCCATTTAACCCGTAACACCGGACATGTTGACAAGAATGCGGTACGAGTTCGTTGGACCGCGTATGGTATGGTTCGGGCTGGGCGTGGTGGTCACATTGATAAGAGCCCACGATTTTTCGCCACAAGAACTCTGCAACAGTTTGTTTGAATACGTTATGTGCACATATGAAGCTCTTGCTCCATGGTTACTGGCAGAATGTATTATTGCACAGACGTGGCTCATTTGACTGGGACAACAGGAACAAGGTTACTGCGACATCACACGTCTGTGATTTGCGGGTAGAACACTAGACGCTGAGAGTTAAAAACAGCCAGTCACTGACCATGAAGCAGGGCTGCATATGTGCACTTTAGGCATTGAAACAAACTGTTGCAGAATTCTTTTCGCGAAAAATCGCGGGCTGTACACATTGAACATTTATAAAAAATTTAGTAAAGATACTTTATTGTTCCACAGTTCATCTTACTGGTCAACCAAGGTTGTGAGGTGTACGTTTTTGGTAATACAATAATTCAAGTATGAGGTATTCTTTAATTATCATCGCACATTTTAGGAAGTCAAATGTAAACTAATGTTACGAGACGTGTACTGTAAAACTGCTCAAAAGTTATTCTATTTACAATATTAACCATTGTAAGCGTCTCAAACTGTGAAATTATGAAAAAAATTCCATTACCGTCCACTAACAAGGGTAGCTATGCAACATAAAAAATATTTGATTTCAAGGATAATTGGTGAAATGAATACGATTTATGACAGGGTATTTCAACATAAATATTTCGATATCTTCAAGTAACGGCCGCTAAACTTCCAATAATCATTATACGAAAAAATTAATTTCGTATAGTGTAAAAGTTGCCTACGCTGGTGCATGGCATACCCAGTTTATGGAACTATACATGAAGATTTGTTTACAGTGTACGCAGAGCAAGGTAATGTTAAGCCAGGCGTCGCAGCCTGTAAAAACAAAAGACGTCCAGAGACGACCCAACACGGCTCGCTGCACGCCAACGACACCACGGGTAGTCACAGCGACGTCATACAGCTCCAGCCAGGCCGGAAACCAGAGTTATTTATTCTCCAGCCGGCCCCATAACTCTGGGCCGCACGTCGCCTGCGCACGCAGCAGCAACCCCCCTCCCCCTCCCCCTCCAAGGGCACAACGACCTGGGTCGTAAATTCGTTAAGGCAACGCGTGCCCTCCAGATCTTCCTGCCGTCGCGGTAAGTGAAAATAGCTGTGAAGAGAAAGCCTCGTTGGCGGCAGAGATACAGCCTACAGGACGTGGTAGAGGGACCCTACTTCACCTGTGGCTACGTTTTGTTTTTGTTTCACTGCGACGAGGCTGGGGGGATTTCCGCGAGTCCACTGACATGTCGGTTACGCTGGAAAAAAATATGTCAAGTCCAGCCGTAAAGACACTAACCAGCAATGCCACTCCTCAATTCAAACATATTTCCGCTTTGACTTCCAAACAATTTTAACATCCGTGAAACACTCGCGCAGAGGTTTTCGGGGAGTAACATTATTTTAAAGTCAAAAGGTAAATTTAAAAAATGCAGTTATGACAGTCCTGGATATTATGGTACTAAAAAAATTTAAATGACGGTTTTCCATTTTTATGTATTTTGAGTTTTCAATCCCTTATTATTATTTTCTAAACACGGTTTTTAATTTTTTACTCGAAAGCAAAGCATACTACCGCCCAGCGATATATAAATAAGCCCGCTAATATAATATCTACTTGGCAAAATAATCCCATCGAATTATGATGAGTATTTTAGATTTTATCGACAGTCGTTCGCACATCTTTTACCTTACCATGCCACATGTTCCGTTGGCATTATTCACTTCCATATAGTAAATTAAGGGTGTAACGAATTACCGACAATGTCTTTATAGAAACGCGGTGGATCAGTGGTAACACATTTGCCTCGCATTCTGGAGGATCCGGGTTCGATCTCCCCGGCCATCCTGATTTCGCTTTTCCAGGGTTTTCCGAAATCATTCCAGGCGAATGCTGAGATGGTTCGTTAAACAGGCACTGTCTGACTCCTCCCCCCTCCCCTCCACAAGTGCCACTGCCAAGGTCATGTGCTATTCGAGAGCACGTAAAACCAAATAAATAAATGTATTTTACAATTAAATGTACCGTATTGGACTAAATTAGTTATAGGAGTTATTTAGTGTTTATTACATGGCGAGAAAAAATTTTAATCGGAAATTTTTTTTATTTGTCTAATTATTTCATAACTACACTTAAATATGTCGAATACAATGCCTGTTATGAAAGGTAAGGTGATTTAGCTATGTTCCTATTGAAATATTTTAAAATAAATACTGCTAAATCTTAGACTCAGGAAGAAATTAGTAAAAATGTCTGCGTAACTAATGACAAGTGTTTAAAGACGTTCAATCTCACACTGTAACAGCGTTAAGTTGGCCGCCGGGTGGACATGTTTCGTGCATTAGAGGAATTAAGGGCGCGGTTCACATCAGTTTTCAACGTCTTTTTTTATTTTTATATTTGTACCAGATATCTTTTCCCTAATTTTAGACATAAATCGTGATTAAATCTTCCTCTTAGGAAATGTTTGTATATCTCACAGTTTTTGCATAATGAATAGTAAACGTCAAAATTTGCACTTTATGGTTTTATGTACGCCACTGAAACCAACTGCCATACCAAACCGAAAAAAATTCATAGTGCATAACAAGGTTATAGGCTGTTATTTGACACATATAACAACAAATATAAATTTTTGTATTTAAAAAAAATTGGATTTTTTTTAAATTTTCATTTCAAAATTCAGCATTTTTTTAATTAAATTCAAAAATATTATATTTTTTATATGTATGTCAAATCATAGCTGCTACAGGACAAATCTCTATCTAATGTTATGTTATACAATGATGAGGTCTCATCTGAGTGTATCATAGAGACGACTGCACGTCACTTAGGGGCTAGAATTAGGCTTGATGCGCGTGCTGTGTCGCCTTTACCGAATTTCTCACTTTAAGGCTGTTCAAGTGTGAAATTCATGTCAATAATGTTGGTTTCGTGACATTTTTCACTTATGGAAACATTTTAGCATACATATTAAACCAATAACAGCATGTCAAATGTCAACATTAGCATGTTAGGGAGCACACCTCTAACATAAACCAACTGTTTGCTAAAATTAAATATTTTACACTGAAATTAGATGAGACAGGCTACGTAATGAAAATTATAAAAATATAAAACATATTTTTGTACTGTAAATAAAGGCTTTTATTTCGAAAATAAGCGAGATCCCATTTCGATCACACATGTTTTCAGCAAACAGCAACGTTCCTGCTTATTAGAACGATACCAACTTATGCAAACTGCCAATTCACTGTGGAGTTAGGCAGCGGTAACAAGTGCACATTCCCTTCTACGACGTGATGAGCTGTCATGGCGAAGTGTACAGTTGGGCGATAAGAGCTGAGAATAGCGTGATTCAACTTTCCAAACGCCAATGGGCGGCTGAATTAAAAACACGGATAGCAGTTCATTATACGCCAAATCTGAGCGCTCTTTAGTGCATACAGAGTGTTAGTGAGACATGGATTACATAAAACTGTTAAAGGGATATTGCTAATGTGATGACTTTATGAGCACTTGGACGGTCTTAAGGTCACGGTAAACAGCAGTTTTCGTAATGTTTTTTTTTTACTTTCATATTTGTAACAGAATAATATTTTTAGAACACACATTGTGACTAAATTTAGTTGTTATAAATTATTTTTGTCTATCATCCGCAATTAAATGTACGACATTCCGGCATCAGAAATTGTTCTTCAGATGAGTAGTCCAGTTCCAAAACTCTTCAAGTCCATCACCAAGGAAAAATTAGTTCTGAACAGTTTTGTGTAGCTTTTAAACGTGCGCCAAAGTTGACGTGATGATAGTTTCAAAAACTCGCCTTATTCAATAACAGACACACTTTGAAAAACTGGTTCGGCCATGTCACAAATGGGATCGCAAATCAGTTTTTCGCGATTTGCTCAGCTTTAGTGAAAGTGGACTAGACGAGTTTTGGAACTGGACTACTCAGATATACGTTACTCGAAAATTCTGTTTGCTCAGAAAGTTGGCAAAAACTATTGTCCGGGATTTATTTATTTTAATTGGGCTCGAGAAACCTACAATTATAAACTTGTGTTTTTAGCGCTGAATTGTTAGAGACCGGAAAAAACTCGCGTTAACACTAACCTATAGGCTAGCCTTCAAGAATGTATGTGTACTCAAGCAGACAACACGTGTTCATTGGCTGCTCGCTGAAGCGTTGATACGGGTCTTCATTCAGTTATGTTTTTGTTATTGGCTCAGCGATTTCCAGGAACTGTCATAGGAGCCAATTGCGACAGTAATAGGAACTTATAGTGGTTGGAAATATAGCTTGTTCCCAAAAGAAAACGCGTTTCTTTCAGGTCGCTATGAATTATATACCACGCACTCCTTAAGAGAGGATGGTATTTGCAAACTTTATGAGTAAATATTTATCAAGAATTGCTAATTCGTTACGCGTTATCTCTTGCGCCGCAGTTAAATGCACGAGGTTCCGGCGTCAGAGATTGTGCCTCAGAAGTTCGTAACACAGGAAACAATTTCATTTAAAACGTTGGTTACAACAATTTTCTAGGATTGCTGTTGTTTAATTTTCGCACATTGGCTTCAAGAAACCTACATTTATATATTAATAGGTAGAATCGCAACTCGCTACAACATATTTCAAGCAGACAGGAATGTACCTGGAGGTGTAAACGGCTTGTCCTGCAGCGACACCGTACACAGTTCTTGTAGATGTATACATGTTTGCTTTACTCCTGCCCGCAGCAACTGTAGAGTGAGTGTTGTGTTGGCAGACACTCTGCCAGGCAGTCAGTCGCTAGTTCTCTGCCGGTCACTCTTGTCGCGGGGTCACGTCCCGCCACTCCAGGGAGCATCTCTCCGGCAAACACTCCGCCAACATATTAACATAATGACGGCCGCCGTAAATCACAGCGAACCACCGCCCGCACCCAAACCCAATTTACATCGCTAATGATTTATAATGCCCTGCGACAAAAATGAGGAAAGTTCGAAAATTTCAAGAAGTTAATTCGCCGAGCGAAATTAAAATCGCTATCAATCATAGTCTCGCACTACGCTTCCGTCTAGATATTTTCACAAGAAATTATTTCCAGTTATTCCCGTTACAGTAACTGTTGGCTTCTGTCACTTTCTTATTTATCCTGGCGATAAATAGCAATTACGGACGACAGAAAAAAAAAACAAAAGTTTTGCGTAACTTATGACGTTCTAAAGTTGACCGGTTTTGAAGAGGAAACTTGTCAAATATTATAGTTTGATATAGCGGTTTATTCCGACCGCCGACGTTACCTTCCGAGTTTACTCAAATTCAAGCGTTCTATTTACTATACAGACTGTTCAGGAACTCACTCGAAATATTTCAGGAGGTGAATCTTTGTGGAAAATAATTGACAGATATTTAGACGCTCGTTTGTTTTCTCCTCGTTGTGTCGTCTGCAATAGGTTTATATGTCACGCGTAAGTTCAATTTCGGAAACATGGGTTTTGGGAAGATGTCCATCCTGTCGCCTTTGTCATGCATCTTGTTTGGTCCTTGTCTGTTTGATTTTTTCCTTTTTCGTTCTTCTCGTCTTATTGTTTTTTTTTTTTTTTTTTTTTTTTTTTTTTTTTTTTTTTTTTTTTTTTTTTTTTTTTTTTTTTTTTTTTTTTTTTTTTTTTTTTTTTTTTTTTTTTTTTTTTTTTTTTTTTTTTTTTTTTTCCCACCATATACCGACTATATTCCTGTTTCGGAATTATTTGTGTGTTTGCTGACTACAGCCGTTTCCGACTGCCTTGGTTTGTTTCTTTCGAATTGTGTTGCTCATATTCTCGTGTGAGCGAGTGAGAGATTTTGGTCAGAGCTTAACATCGAGGTCTTCAGCGCTGGTGAGGGGTGACATGACGTGAGTATGGGGCAGCACCAAAGGGGCGGGGGAAACGGGAGATCCCCGAGAAAACCCGCCGACCAGCGGCATCGTCCAGCACGACTCCCACATGCGAAAATCCGGGGGCCGACCCAGCCGGGAATCGAACCCGGATCACCTTGGTGGGAGGCGAGAGGCCTGATCTCTCGGCCACCGCGGCGCCTCATTTTCTCGAGCTTGGTCATTTTATGTTACTGAGGGTTCCCTGCGATTCAACAACATTCAATAGCAATGACGTATATCCCAGAAAACCACTCAGTTTGTGAAGGACAGTAATCATGTTTGGCTGTCGGTACTATCTGCACTCTTTCTAAAACAATATATTCTGTAGAAGAAAAACAATGTGCTTGCTTCCTTAACACATTGCTACTTTTACAAAGCAGTTTATTTCATTTAGGCTAATGTAGAACTATTTCAGGTATTACTTAAACTAAAATATTATTCATACTGCCATTCGTATTATAACAAAATATCACAAGCACACATGCATAGGCTGTTGTACATGGTTAAATTAAAACTTATGAAAACTGTCGCGCCAAGAATAATAATACAACAATTGGCTATGTGACCACAGATGTATACGATTAATTAAAGCTATATCTGTGCGATGTTTTCAGTTATACATGAAAACCTGAAAGAAAAAAAAACGGAATTAAAAGGTCCTGACTTTACCGTGGATCGACTATATAGGTCGTTCGGAATAAAGTGAGCACTAAAAATTTAACCTGCGAAAAATATCACTAGCAGTTTGTTAGGTGTTACTACATTTAATTCAACATTAACTATAGTTCCCTTACTGGGTCCTATGGTTGGTAGCGAAGTTACACAAGATAGTTCCGTGTATTTTCCTAGTTGAATACAACAATACCGATACGAAATCAACCGAAAACGACATACTGATAATTTATATAACTAAGAAACATTTTTTCATAAAACTATATAGGTTCCTGCCAACTGCAAAATTTATCTTACACGCGCAAGCATATAGCAAAGTGTCCAGAGAAGTTAAATATTTCCCATCGCTAATCGTTGCGCGCGGAAAGATACGAATTGGAGCAGGGCTTTTCTGAGTGTTCACTTTATACTGAATCACGTATACCTTCAGACTGGCGTGGTTTACGGCCCAGCCACCCGGCGGCGCGGCAGCGCGAGATTCCAGGACAGCAAGAGAGTGTTTGGTGAGTGATGGTGACCAGCAAAGTTTGCTCGTGGTAGTAATGTTTGGCGACTGGCGAGCACTTACATGAGGGCAGGGCTCGTTGTTTATTATTCCCTACGTGCTCACGCAGCAATTACACGCGCACGAAGCCGATCATCGCTCATGCAGCATGCTGCAACGCGGGGGTGTCACGAGCATGACTTATCCAGGAGGGGGCGGCAGATACGCCGTAATAAAGAGAAGACAAGGGGGAGAGGGCATAGGCGAAATGACAGAAGATCTTGAGAGGGTCGGGTTGTCGCGGGGAGCGGAAGAAAATGAAAAAGAGATTAAATTTTGTTTGGGGGGATGGGGCGGGGCTAAAGACTGGAGGGGTGGTAGTAGTCTTAGGGAGGGGCGGGGAGGTGATTCAAGCATTTTGTCTCCAAGTTCTCCTTGGAAGTCATTTCGGATTCCAGCCGCACGTCAACCGAAGAGACACGGGGGAGTTCTGTATGCCCCTCGGAAATTATTGCACCGGCGGCATAAATATTCAGCTCGCAACCCCGCAAAATATATATACGCACATCGCCATCCCCTTGCTTCACATTGCCTATAGTCGATCCTTTCCCTCGCAAATTTACCCGCAAAAAAACCTCATCTTCCCTGCCCCCAGCGACATGCGGTGATGAGGGGACATCCCCAAGTTCAATTATACGCGAATTGTGACAGAAAAACAAAGCGCGGTGTTTAACGTAATTTAAAAAAATATTAGATGTGTCATGTTACCGTTTTTGGCTGTCAATTTCGTTATAGTAAAATACAAATTATCGTGAACAGATTTCAGATTCGTCTTATAATTTTCTGACTACGAGAAAAAAATTAAATACCCTACCACCTGATAATAAATATCAATAGCAAAGTGTTTTACCACATGGAAATTCTCAACATTCTACCCGAACACTGTTGAGTGATATAAGCTACTTAATTACCTTCGCGCTATCAAAGGCACCAAAGATTCTGCGGAATTTATATCAGGCCGTTTAATTTGCTTCATAGAATTTACAACTTTCAATTATTTATTTAAGTCGTCGAATATTTTATAAGAGATTGTAGATAGCAATGCTAAAAATATACAATAGGAAATAAGAGACTTGCTAAAAGTTTTTGCCATTAGTTTTCTAAAATTATTACAGGGCCAGAGTGAAGGTAATTTGAAACAGTCAAAGTGATGAATAGCAATAAGGTTTAATTTCAAAATTCCGTAATATACATATTAGATTTTGAAGAGCGCCAATATTACATCCAAAGTAAATATGAGAAAATGTTTACACGTCAAACATTTCCGTCGGGTAATAACAAATGAAATCTCAACTACGGTAAATGTTTCCTGTTCGCACAAAAATTGAAAATTGTTTCCGAAAAAAAAAATATTGAAGAAAAATAATGTTACGTGTGGATAAATAATCAGGAATCGTTATTATGGAACAGTGTTAGACACGCCTGAAACTGTGGCTCGTTTACTCGTTTCATTGTAACTTTTTACTGAGACATTTCCGGCCAACCTTTCCCTATCTCATTTTGCTTCCTTTTGCTCTTCGCCATCCTACCTCGAAGGTTTACTTATCATCACAAAAACTCCGGTATATATCTACGCCAGGAAATAAAGGAATTTTGGCCAACGTTTGCAGCTTCCACGGTGGAAAGGTCACTGGGGCATTCATTCTAATTAAATGCAATATCTACCTCCGATTTAAAAGAAAGAATTATATTGATGAACTGGTGTGACGGTCAACACCGTTCTGCTTACAACATAAGTTTTTTGGTCGTCCATGTCTCATTCAGGAAGGTGTACTACAAAGTTTAAAAAACTGGCTGAAATATTAAAATTCTGGAAATTATCGACAGGTTATGGGTACGGGTTCCTATTTATGCTGTTTTCGCAAGTTTAATTTTTTAAATCATGAAATGAAGCATATATCGTAAAACAGCTACATAGAAATGTTGCAATCTGTTTGTACTACGTATCCTAATTTCTTTAAAAACCTAATTTCCTGTAACATTGGCTAATTATCGACTTAACTAAATTTTCTTAAAGTCAATAATTAGCTAAAATTATTAAAACTTATGTTTTGAAAAAAATTGGCTAGATAGTACAAACAATTTTCAATATTTCTATGTAACGGTTTTGGGACATCTGCTACTTTTCAGAATTAAAAATAAATAAACTTATCAAAATAGTATAAATAGGTGCCGTGGCCTTAAATAACTATTCCTGTGAAAACTCTGCGACAAAATAGGGTTCGGTATGCTACTAACAGACTACATATATAGCTGGAATCGTTAATTACATAGAATTATGAACTGAACCGTTTTTGTGGCCATAGGCCTACGTCATTGCGAGCGAATGTTGCCGATTTTCAGAAAAACTCCAAAGTAAATACAAAAGGAAAAAAAAAGAAAAGTAAATAAGCCAGCTTATACCAACAAATAAAACATTACATACAATTCTGGACAGGAATCAATTCGTATCCCATACGAAACAGAAAATAATAATAAAAAAAAAACAATTTAATTCCGAAACGGAATAATCTATAGTCGCAGTAGACGACACAGAAAACAAAAGAACGATGAAATAAGACAGCAAAAATATGGTGTATGAATAATGGCGACAAAAATTAATTATATAAACGACAATACTAATAATATGAGGCTCAGTAACTATAGCAGGCTGTGACAAACATAAAAGTAAGGGTCTTATATGAGAAACACACGTAGCTCAGCCAAAGAAATTGAAGGTACCTCCTGATTGGTCGCGCAATTTATAATGGGTTTATATGAAGTGAGTAGTGGACCATGATCTATTTCTTTACTTTTTGTTTAGAAATG
>PNEQ01018984.1:45645-55981 GCA_003012365.1 Medauroidea extradentata
CCCACAACATCCTAAGACTGTTTTGTCTGGTTTGCTTCCAGTGTAACACGAGTAGCACATTCTCACAACATCCTAAGACTGTTTTGTCTGGTTTGCTTCCAGTGTAACACGAGTAGCACATTCCCACAACATCATAAGACTGTTTTGTCTGGTTTGCTTCCAGTGTAACACGAGTAGCACATCCCCACAACATCCTAAGACTGTTTTGTCTGGTTTGCTTCCAGTGTAACACAAGTAGCACATTCCAACAACATCCTAAGACTGTTTTGTCTGGTTTGCTTCCAGTGTAACACGAGTAGCACATTCCCACAACATCCTAAGACTGTTTTGTCTGGTTTGCTTCCAATGTAACACGAGTAGCACATTCCCACAACATCCTAAGACTGTTTTGTCTGGTTTGCTTCCAGTGTAACACGAGTAGCACATTCCCACAACATCCTAAGACTGTTTTGTCTGGTTTGCTTCCAGTGTAACACGAGTAGCACATTCCCACAACATCCTAAGACTGTTTTCCCAAACACGTCCCGCTAGTATGAATTCTTAGTTTTACCTTTCATTATATTATTTTGATGTTATTTAAGCATGTAATAAGAGCCTTCCCGGTTTCTTTAATATGCATACTACCACATTAACAAGGAATTTGATAAACACAGTTCCGGGTTTTCAGTTTTTCTGTAACTTAGTTGATTTTACTTCAGTCACTATGTTTTTTATTGTGGAAGTTGATCGATAAGCTGTAAACCGTACTTATTACCAAGTCTCCTTATTTCCTCTGAGAAGAGTCCTTGCAAATATGGGATAACCAATGTTCTTGTTGGTTTTTCGGTTGATTCCTGAAAACTAATTGTGATTTATTGTTGTTCGTATGTTTTATGTATGGTGCCAATTGGATAGCTATTCGCCAAAGGTTCTTTTTCAAGAATTTTCCTTGTCAGTTCATGAGGATTCGTCACTGCATATTATATCAGCTCTGTTTTTCAAAGTGTTTATCATAACAGTTTTTGCAATTTTTGAGTGTTCTAACATGCAGTGAAGATTGTCATAAAATGCCATGAATTGATGGGTAATAGATGTAGTCCACCTTGTTCAAAATTGCGAAGTATGTAACACACACAGACACCCCCTCCCCGCAAATCACCACTCTCCATGAAAAGAACCCCCTTCCCCACCCTCATTATCACAGAGGTGGTAGAAAAGAACGAAGACAATGACAATAAGCGTATTTTCGCGGCTGAATCGGTAATAGATTAGTTACAAGTGTTTGCAAGGAACATTTGCATTTTAAAGCAAGCGCGAAAATTATTATTTGTTACCAAAATTGCCAGAGTCGGGCGGAATTTAAAAACTGTCACGTTTTATTTTTGTCGCAGATAACATTGAAATTTAAGATATACTAACGACAATGTAAGCAGAAAACAATAATTTTTATAAAAATGGAGCAACTATATTCGTGCTAAACAAACATTTAACATCAGAAAGACACAATAATGTTTTCTTACAAACATTCTTTGATTTATCATACATTCTGAATTGTTTTATTTTTAAAATATTTTTTTTTTATTCTAATCACAATAGTGTGCTACAACGTGAATTCCATTACATTTTGTTCTAAATTACAAATCTAGGCCTCCCTGTGCATTATATACTAACGAAAATTACCGAATATCCGTTACCGGTAAACAAAAGTTGTAACCTACCTCGCTACTCAGGTAGCAATAAACTGTAAACGGCGGCAAACTAATTGCAGTGCGTATGCTAACACTACTGCTACCGGAGTCGCCAAAGTGCTCCGGTTCTGAAACATGCTACCAAGTCAACCGCCAAAATACGCCTATTGACACAAGCCAACAAACTAATTTGACGCGAAACCACAGTACATTCAACCAAGACATATTGTGCCGGTACAGTCAGGCTAGCTACCCAAGTGTTCAAGTTAAAGTTTACGTTACGTTTCTGACGCAGGATGGATATTCTCGGAATGCGCCTAGCGTACGCACGGAGTTGCGATCTGTGATCACAAATGCAGCTTCGCCCCTCGGTCGTAAAAGCGACAGCGGTTCTTCGCGGGACACGAACACGGCGAGGGGTTCAGACGTTATTTGCCTTTCAAACAGCCGAATACCTTGGGAAATGTTGGAGGGGGTAAACGTATGCTGTGGGTTCCCGGCCACATATCACCCCTACTTTCACGCAACGAGCGTACACTCCGCGTGCAGCTACAACATGCCAGCCTCGTTCAAACAAGTACTATTGTTTTCTGAATCACAATGAGTTTGAAAGAGAGACAAAGTCTGTACGATCCTCTGAACATCCGCTTCAACAATCCCACTGGGCTTGAAATATGTTGCAGCGGTTGCAATTTTTTTTACTAAACTACTTAACGTGCAGTAAGTACATTTTGATACCAATGAAACAACATACACTTCAAACTAGAATCTACGAAGCTATATCATAAAAAAAAAAAAAGAGCATACTTATTAGAAACATGATTTCCGGACCATATAAAATGGCTGAAAACGTTAACGTCTGAAGTCACAATAAATAATACTTCTCATTGTTAATGTACACACCGTGGTATTTAACAATAGGCCTACTCATTTTATAGCGAACCGTCTATCAAAATATAATGCGAACGTCGACTTTAGAAAAATATTTAGCATGTAGAAAACATGAAGGTATTTATTTTAATGGTCCCACCACCGTAAAACCCTGACCGGCATTACAGGCGTTCATCAGAATGTTGGTGATCGACAAAACCGGGACATGTGACTTTAAAAACCTACCCTACTCCAGTTCGTGAGTTTTCGTAAACGCCTCGTGTGAGGTCGGGTGAGATCGGGGAGCCCGGATGAGGTTAACTCTATGTACGCTACTATTTAGGCACGGAGCAATTTTAGCCGCTACTAAAGCCCGGTACACGCTAACCATAATTCAGCACCGAAATCCGTACCTAATTCAGTACAAAGTAGCACTGCAACAGTGTGTACCGCAATTACGCTGGCTCCAGACACAATTCCGTACTTAATTTCACATATATAGCCTGTTCTATTGTACATCGTAGTGTATGTTCACGCACATGCGCAATGCACAGTTTCAACCACGGTGCATGCAACTTAGGCAAATAGGGGTGCCAACATGCTTTGAATAGAAATAAAATTCTTGCTTCCTACTGAACACACGACAGTCGGATGTTTCAAAACCTAAATAATGCAATATAGTTTCACTTATTTGG
Source organism: Medauroidea extradentata (assembly GCA_003012365.1). Classification (NCBI taxonomy): domain Eukaryota; kingdom Metazoa; phylum Arthropoda; class Insecta; order Phasmatodea; family Phasmatidae; genus Medauroidea; species Medauroidea extradentata. The sequence continues at coordinate 48,878 of PNEQ01018984.1, forward strand.
CAACTACGTGAAAGTCATGTTACGAAATAGTTTTCGGTAATTTACTGTTGTAATTTATGGAACATAACAACCAAAATCACAAATATATTTTTCTCCTTGATGTACCGAAACATAGAAGTAAACAGTGATGGTGTGTACACAACACAGACGTTATGCTACAGAATTCTGTTATGAAATCCCAGTCAACGTTTATGAACAGAATAAGTAAGGTATTGTGTATAGAATTAAGGATAGTATGTACCGGGCTTAACGCTGGTGTCGATATAGGGTAATACATACGCTGGCGCTTATGGAGAGAACTTCGGTAATGTTCGGTTTGCACCCATGTTATCTTCGGCATTAATTTTGACCACGGTCGCAGAAAAACAAGTCTGGACACTCGTCTATCTATCAATGTATTTTGCTTTACCCCCTTGCTGTTTGGCTGTAGTTCACAAAGTTACCGCACAACAGTGCATCTTTGGCGCTTCAGTCTGGGCGGTCGAGCTCAAACTCCGCCCACTTTTTTTCTATGGTTGACATTATAAAGAAAATAAAGATTGCTGGAGCCATGCTTTAAAATTGAGAGCGAAGGAAGTATTTATTAAATTGATAAAAAAATACGTTTTGATAAATTGTTTATCTTAGTGGGAGGGAAGTGGGCGGAGTTTGAGGTCGACCGCCCGAATTACAGCGCCAAAAATGTATAGCATTATCGATAACTTGGTGAATTACAGCCAAACAACAAGGGGGGTCAAGATTCCAGGCGAGTGTCAAGACCTGTTCTTCTACGGCCGTGATTTTGACCTATAACCGATTACAGCGCAACTAGAGGTAGAAATTACGCCTTGCAAACTCGCCATAAGAAATTCGAATATCTTCCTAGCCTATAACAGTATAAACATTAGCCTGGCTCTCATGTCAGCCTAGTGTTCATGCAACCAATCGAACCCAATTCAAAAATAATGGGCCGTTACTACAAAAGCACGTGTCAGTATTCCCCAACACTTTTATTTTTCGTTTCATTATTATTTAATTTTTACAAGGTTTATTTGAACATATAACATTTGCTTAGCTAACGACCTTAACTTGCATTATGCATATTACATATGTAACAATTAGACAAAAAAATTCTACCTCGCCTTTTAAGGAAAACCATACGATAGGCCTACATAGGCTCGTTCTATAGTGAAACGGAAACGTAAAAGAGCGAACATGTAACACGCAAACGAAGCTAGCACACGGAGTGGAACACATTTTCTATTCTACAATGCATGAAAACGCATTCGTAAACGTACGGAATTTCAACCTATGAAACAAAAAAAAAGTATTTCTCATTTAAATTTCCAACAACAAAAAATATATTTTACACTTATTTGTAGTTAGATATGTTACAAATATTGTAGCAATGTCTGTACGTATCTTCTACAGCAACAGAAATGTTAACAGCCACATAATATTAACATAATAATTAACAGTCAGCATTTTGCAAATCAAATTTTTCAAATGGTACCTTTTGGAAAGTGTTCCGTAGCATTACAGTCACAAATAATAATTGTAAATACAGTGCACGAAGACGACTGTAGTTATTAACCGTGAAAACTCAAAGTGTAAAAGTGTTGTAAACAAAAATAGTGGCGAAAGACAAAATGCTCGATTGCTATTGGCTAATCGCAAGCACAGATACGTAGGAGTTCGCAGTTGACTAACTTTCTTTTTATTCCGGATGCGTATCTGTGTCCGCTTGCGTCCCATTTTAAAACACACGCTGAGTATCTTGCGTTTGCGTGTTCGTGATACGTATACGCTTGCGTGTCACAGTATAATGGGCTTTAGTACACATAACATACTAAACTTAACACGAAACCCTCAACTGTAATGCAGGCAATAAAATAACATTTTTAGTATGTAACATGACTATTCAGTTATGATACAAAAATTAGTATTTTCCGCATGAGAAACTATACCTCCTCTAAGGAAGATATTCATAAACACTCTCATAACAAGCCCGCAAACTATTCCCGGATGAGAGACGGATACGAGTCCGCGCACTCGTAAACAACTCTTGGGACACTTTGCTCATTGAATTATGAATTTTGCTTGTCTCGTTAATACGCCGCGTTTGCGAGTCACATGAAACCGATAAATGGTGGATATTCATGTAGGCTATTTATTTCACCAGGAGTGTTTATCAATGTTACAATTTTCGTACGGAACCACAGTAAGTAATTATTTTCGTGCAATTAAAAGTACACAAAATATATCATATTGCATACTGAAGTAACGCATTTCCAAGGCAACTAGCAAGATTATTATTCGGCTGTCTGTCATATTGTCTATCTTTGAGAACAGTCGGATAGGATGGGTCCGGACCTCTCGTAACTTCGAGAGAGCTTTAAACGCGAAAAATGTTCAAGAAGATCGTTTCCTGCCAACGTGTAGAATGTAGCGCGCATTTTCTTCGCAAATATGACTAGCATAAGTGTCTCGCGCCTTCTTTCTAGGCAATCTGTCTTACACGTTTGGACGCATTGCTTTTTCTCCATGCGTAGTGCGCCACAGCTTACAGAACACAAATTAATTACAAAAATACCACCTCCCTGACATAAGCGGATGGCAGCTTTGCATTATAATTGGTCCAAATAAATTACGTCTAGAGTTTGGAAACTAAAATTCCGAACATCATGTATACTCGTATCTACACAGCGGACACATACATGTATGTAAATCGATATGCATTTAGACACATAATATATAACTTTATGCATAGTTATGCGTCTTGATTTCTGCCACATGAAAAGTTTATCCTCTTGCAACGTTTAGGCAGTTGGTCAGTACGGCCATATGTGGATTTCAGCTGCCAACTGCCGCCGTAACGTTCCAAAAGAATTAACCGTCCACGCGGCCCAAATTCAAAAGCCTATTGCGTGAAAACAGCGACCGCGAAAGCCTGCAATCTGTATAGATTAAAGGCGTTCTACCTCAGCGCATTACGGCTATCATGAGTTATTACCACTACAAATGAATCACGAACAATCGCAAAGGAAGCACCATCTGTTGCAGTAGACCGATTTTTAAACGTAAATTAATAAGAGTAAATATAAAGATTATATTTCTGTATTGATGGTTAACAGATTGTGCACTACATATTCGTAAAATAATAACAGAATATACAAAATCGTGGTGCAAAAATTAGTCTTCTTATGGTAATTATAGTACATTAAGGTGGCCGCCTGTTCAAGCCGTGGAGCGTTGTGCTGAGCTTCCGTCAGTACAAGTTTGTTCGAAAACTACTCAACGTATGTAAGTGACGTCTGCTTAGTAAATAACATTCAAAGAACGTTACAAGCCTGTATACACAATCCAGGACGTCTACTATTGTTTAAAGATTATTTTATAGCTGCCAAAAATCTTTAAATGGGTGTTAGTGAGCGCCTTTTTCGGTACGGATATGTTGATTACCAGTATTAAATCATAGGCGAGTACAACACATATTTATCTTAAATATTAAGTCGTAAAAAGGTAGTCATAATTTAATGTGTCTTAGAGGGGAGATACTGGCAAGCTGACTGCACGCCAGTTCATCGACTTGCACATAGAGGCTAGTGTGAGGCGTGATACTTGTACTCTCTCGCCCTTACCCTCTCCGCACTTCTTGTACTCGAGCGCGCAAAATATGTCCACGCAGGCGGCAACCTTAATTTAAATCTGTGTTCTCTTCTTTCAACTGTTTTTGCTATAGTTATTTTTTTACGATGCAACAAGAGCATATAAAAAAAATCTGTTTGGCAGTTTTGTTTAAACTGGTTTTTGTCATGATAGCTACTTTTTTTAAACAAGAAATTATACGACTTCGACTAAAAAGTCTATGAACCAGAATTTTGTTAATCGCATAATTAGCTAGCACCATAGAATTTACTGAATTAAAAAAATTAGTTAACATGGAGAAGACGATTATAAACAAAACTACCAAACAGATTTTTATATCTGCATACTTTTATGCATAAAAAATTAATCTATCTACAAAAGTAGAAAATAAAGAGCTCATCGTGTTTAACTCTGCATGCATCTCATGGCCCATGCAGTTTTCGCAGCTACGCGTGCGTTAAGGGCGCTGCCTTTATCGAAGCCGCGACGGGAGAGCAAACATAGGGTTTTACAGGTTAAATAAATTACCACCTGACTCAGTAACTGTTCAAGTTACATACACGCCACCACTGAATTTTTCGTTCGTCTCGATGCCGCGTACATTTCTATGGATCGTGTAAGCAGTTTTTTCAATACACTGAAAATTGTGGGTATCGAAATTGGCAATTAATAATTTCTTTTCTATAATTTTATTTACGTAGCAATAATCTCCTTTTCTCGGCGCAGAAAATGGTTACAATCCGGAAGCAATATCACAACAGGTGACCGAGTGGCATTGAACGTAATCTATATATATAAAAATGAAAGCTGACTGACTGACTGACTGACTGACTGACTGACTGACTGACTGACATATCAAACTGCAGCCCAAACCGCTGAACCTAGAATCGTGAAATTTTTTGTGGGGGTTCCCTTCAGGTCGTAGGCGAGCACTAAGAAGGGATTTTTCTAAATTCGACCTCTAAAGGGGTGAAAAGGGGTGAAATGTGTTTCCGAAGAAACGTCGATAGAGCTCGAACGCGACGGCCTATCATCGTGATTTTAACTTAAATAGGAAACTCGTAAAAATGCATATTGGCCAATTAAAGGATTTTTCGAAATTTAACATTTAAGGGGGTGAAAAGACCTTAAATGTGTTTCCAATCAACTATCGATATCTATCGAATCCTTCGAGATAGAGAGTTGATATTCACTTCAAAATATTGCTTACGTAAATACCCAAAAAGTAGTTTTAGGTTTTTTTTTTTGAAATTCGACTTCCAGGCAGTAAAAAGGGGCAAAATGTGTTTTTTGTGAATCGTCTATATCTTTGTAACACAATTGGCTACCGTCGTGATTTTAACTTTAGTTGGTTACTTTTACAAATGTTTATGACAGGACTCAAAAGACGTTTCGAAATTCGTTATTTAAAGGTGTGAAAATACGTGAAATGTGTTTTCGATTATCCTTCCATATCTATCGAATCAATCGAGATATCGAAGTGCTCTTTGCTTTAAATTGGTGCTTTTATAAATATCCCAAGTACCATTTAAAATATATTTTCTGAATTCGGCCCTAAACTGGTTAAAAATGGGGTAATATGAGTTTTCGACTCACATTCGATATATATCGATCCCATAGTTTTTCATATAGCGACGTGATTTTTATTTAGGGTTGATGCTTACTCAAATACCTAAAAAGTAATTTCAGGAATTTTCGAAATTCGCTACCTAAGGCAGTGAAAAGGGGTGAAAAGTGGTGAAAAGCGTTTTCAATTAATCGTCGATATATCTTGAACCCAGCGGGCTAATGTTGTGTTTTTTACGTCCATGAGATACCATTAAAGTATTCTAAAACGTGATTCAAGGGTTTTTAGAAATTTACTCTCTTAAGTGGTGAAAAGACCTTGAACGTGTTTTAGATAAATCCTCGATATCTATCGAACCCGTCGAGATATACAATAATTTTTGCTTCAGGATGATGATTACAGAAATTTTCGCAAAACGGTTTTCAGATTTTTTCGGAATTCGATTTCTCAATACTGTACAGGGGTGATATGTGTTTTTTTAGTGAATGATTTATTTTGATTCGACTGAACGGGCTAGCGATGTGATTTACACTTCAGTTGGATACTTATACAAATGTCTAAGACGTAAACTTAAAATATTTCGAAATTCGACACCCAAAAGGGTGAAAAAGCACAAAATTTGTTTTCCATCAACCCACGGTAGCTATCTAACCAGTAGCGATATTCAGGTGTTGTTCGCGTCAGAGTGATGCTTACGTAAATATTTAAAAAAATATGTACGTAATTTTTTTTCCTTATAAGAAGCGTGATTATTAAGAATAAAACTAAGTTGGTCAATAATCAAGGCAGACGATCCGAAAAGCAGGAACAAGCAGCGAGAAACAACCTATACAGGAGTTTCACTACAGTAACCTATCGAGACGTGGTGTTTTACAACCTCTATGAGCCCAGGACACAGATATTTTATTTTTTTTTAATAAATTTTATTTTCGTGAATTATTTCGATTTTACGTGACGCAGTTGTTTGTTACTCAAGTCTAAATTCCGGGAGGTTTTCGGCTCGAATTCCTTTAAAAGCTGCGTGCAAACGTTCATTTCTAACACACAAAAACTACAAGGCAGATCGAATTAGTGCAATTTACATGTAGTCTTTAAAAGGGGTAAAATTGCAGTTCGCTTTCCACTTAGGTTCCTCTACAATATCAGCTGACATATCGTCGGTATACTGCCAAAAGTGATTGAGTCATAAATGTTATTTTATTTAAAAACACTATTAAATTGTAGATATTAACAAAAATTTGGTATTTTACTATACTGTGACACAACAGTACGAAACGACGAATAGACTTTAAACTTGGGCAATTGTTCGTGAACAACATATACATATTCCTAGCATTTTTATAATTTTATCTCATTTTGACTTTGTCACTGTTGGCACTAAACCGACGATATATCATCTCACTTATCTCAGGTTTGGGGCACCAAATACGATTACGCGAAACCTTTACCCTCTGAAACTTTGTAATGTCAATAAATTTTAAGTGAATATTTTGAAAATATATAATTGAGGGCACCGTCACCAATTGTTGTGCACAGGGTAAACAGATGTTTCTCATTCGATTAACCTCTTACCTTAGGTGTCTGTAATTACCCCACAACGTCAAATAGGCAGGGCTATAAATAAGGCCCAGGCGAAGTCGCTGTTAGAGGCAGGGGCAAACTTAAGACTGCTTTTCGCGTGGGCATCTATAGCTACTTATCCTGCTGCAGAGTTAGTTCAACTAGCCGCTTGGACATTCTAACACTTGATGACTGAAGTACCAATCTTGTGTACAAAGAGGTTTTTCAACTATAGTAAATATTATCAGTTACGAATAATACTCGCGAGAAAAGCCGCGGGGGACTGTTAGTCTATATATATATATATATATATATATATATATATATATATATATATATATATATATATA
>PNEQ01018985.1:17963-37817 GCA_003012365.1 Medauroidea extradentata
AAAGCGGTGATCGACATATCAGCCATTGGACAAACTTGTCTCCTCTCCGTCCGTCCCCCCCCCCCCCTCAAAACAGCTGCGCACGCCAAAGCTCATACAAATGTTTGGTATAGGCGGTTCAGAATTAAGTGAGCACTCAAAAAAGTTCTGCTAAATTTCTGTTCGCAGCCAATTCGTATCTTTCCGCGCGTAACGTCTTAACGATGGGAAATGTCTTACTTGCGCGTTTAAGATAAATTGTACAGTCGATTGGAACCTATATAGTTTGACAAGAAACGTTTATTAATTATATAAAACATAGCTATGTCAAATTATTTCAGTATTGTTGTATTTAAACCGGAAAATATACGGAACTACTTACTGCGATTCGTTGCCAACCATACAAGCATTAAGGCAAATTTAATTAATGCAGATTCATAGGCAGGGACGGGTAGTGATTTTTTTCAAAGGTTAAATCTTTAGTGCTCACTTTATCCCGAACGACAAATAACATGCACTATTTCACGTGTACTGTTACGTAAGTTTGACGACCAGTTCCCGTAGAATCGTTCGTAAAGCGAGAACAGTTGGTAACACTGTGCGTGCATTTCACGCCCTCCCACCCGCTGGTGGTAATTGACGGCTCTGCTGTGTCGTCCGCTGTCACCTTTTATTTTTTATCTGTGACGGGAGTGCTGAACGGTGGAGGTCAGCGACCGTTGGCAGTTGGCTGGAGTCAACTGTGGGAAGATTGAGGCAGGCGACAGACAGCTGACACTCGCCAGATAAGCCCGCAGGGTCAAGAAACTAGGCTCCCTACTGTTATACGCTTTTCTACGGTAAAGTGAGCGAGCGATGCACATACGTTTATTCGGACACTAACTCAACGTATGTGAGATGTTTGCTTAGGAATAGCACTCAAAGAAATTAATATGGGTATATACCGTTTTACTCTGTTAATCTAGTTAGTATTATATACGATGTCATAACTCTTAGGCCTATGTTGTTTAAATTACGACGAAAATTATCGTGCCATTTTAAGTTTTGTCACACTATATCAAGTTTTTTTCAAAGTTTGGAATGTTTATAATATTATATTCATGTCCGCCGTTGAACTGTAAAACTTGTTTGCTTGCGAGTGAAAATGGGTTATTTTTGCGGTTCTTACAAGTCATGATAGTCTTGGTTCAGAATATTTGAGGCGGGTTCACAGCTTTGTCTCACATATTACGTCATAAAGTGGTTGGGTCACCACTGAATGTCTCATATAGGCGAGGTATCAGCTGAAAGACTTCACACCAGTTGATTGACGTGCGCCTAGAGCTCAGGGTTAGGCGCGGTGCACGTACTATGCCACCCTTAGTTCTTCGCAATTTGTTTTTATTCATACGCGCAAAATACGCCGACACAGGCGGCCACCTTAAGAGTTTGTGGACTCATTAAGTTTTTTTTTTGTTCGAGGCACGGAAATTGAGATGGGTGTAAGTCGAATATAACACGGCTGTCAAACACCTCGTCACCTCTAGGCGCGGAGTATTAAGCTAACCTGCAGTGTTATTCGTAGAAACAGTTTTTCAGTGGGACTTAGAGCGATGACCCTGTTGACTAGATTTATTTGCTTGGATATACTCCATTTCTAAAAAAATTACTGTCAAAAGAAAACTAAAAATAAAAATAAGACAAGAAAACATAGCAGAGTATGCTTTAGTCATCAGGATACATACACAGCATGAAATTCCAAAAACTGGAATCTGGTCAGATAAAACAAGGAACAAATATAAAATAAAAGAAATAACAAAAATATTAAAAATGGAACTAAGTTGACATGCGACACATGTAAAGTCCAATGCAGGTTTCTATGACTTAGATTTCCGGTTACGGTGGACATTTTCTAAGCTACAATAAAAAAAAAACTTTTTTTGCACTTTTGAGGAGCTTGTAAATCGTGTTTTTAATTAGCGGAGGGCATTTTTAAACTCATTGGGACACAGTTTGTAGTGTCTCTTTTTTTCGTAGATAAACACATTGGAAACGTTTTTAATAGACATACATAAGAAAAAATACTTTCCGTACCACACTACAGCACGTCTCACGCGTCAGGTTTAATTACTAAGGTCACTGCCTACTTCGGAGCCTTGACAAGGTAAAGGAGAATGCTTTACGGGTTAAAATATATTCAGTGGGACTCGGTCAAGCACCTATCACAGTGTCACTTTCGCACAAGCACCATTTAATCCATTGAAGTGACAGTGACTTTTGGACAGCACTCAACATCTACGGTATTTGATGTATGGAATGAAAGGGCGGGGGAAATGGGAGATCCTCGAGAAAACCCGCCGACCAGCGGCATCGTCCGGCACGATTCCCACTTGCGAATATCCTGGGACCAAACCCGAATAGCCTTGGTAGGGAGCAGGAGGTCTGACCCCTTGACCATCACGCCCCTTTTATTTATTGGTATACGAACAAAAAAATATATTTTTTAATCAAAAAGCAATACTGAAGAACGTGGTTCTTAATAAAGTGAATAAATAAAATCAGTAAAGTTTCGAAGTTATGGCAAGCTGCCAGGTGTCGCGTCGGCGTATGTTCAAGGAGGCGCGTCTCACGTCACTCTCTAACGAATAACTTGACGTCACCGATGATACAGCCCCGTCAAAAAATTCTGATAAAAAATTTAGACAATCTCCTCTCGCTAGTGATATCGCGAATATCACTCCCGCCGGTCTCGTCATCGCTGGACGGAGTGTTTGGTTAAAATATACAATTTAAAATCACAATCTCTCTCGGAGGTTCGGGGCCAAGTTTCTTCCAACGTTCCAGACACGCGCTTTCTGCGGGCTACGACGCGATACCGTTTCAAAATCTGACATCCAATCCCCGAGCTGCTTCTTGACCATAGAAACTCCTCCTGGTAGTGAATTCCTAGCTATCCCGACCACTTTGGGAAGAGAAAGCAAAGACAAATAAACGCCAAACATCAAATTATTATTTACTTATTATTTAGTGCCTATATTTACAATGACGAAGTTAAAGCATCATCATAAAAATACATAACACGATCTCTTACAGATACAAAAAAAGTAAACAAATAGTAATAACAGTGCATATAACGTATAATCCACGTGTGTATTACGATGAAACATAAGACGCTGCATTAATAAATGATAAGTAAATAGTATTATGTAATGAACGTCATGCGAAATTAATGAGAAATAAACATAATACATTGTTTGAAAAATGTAACATTAGGTAAGTTAATGTAAAAAATATTTCCTAATAAAAATTTTGATTAATATATTAATAATGAGTCTACGATTATATGGAATACAGACCTGAAAATGCAATATTAAAAAAGAAATGCAATTATAATTTGTACTTGTATAGGACTACACAAAATGTAAGCTTAGGAAAAAAAACCTTGACTGCCTAAGGAAAAAATAAATTTTCCTGTCGCTGTTGCGTTCCTTATGTTAATGATTTCACATAGTTTTACATAAACCCTGAAATATTAATTAAAAATGACTCTTAGACTTCTTTACAAGACGGCCTCTGAGTGTCTGCCACCTACTTTTTTATTTCTCGGGCGTGCGAATGTCAACATCACTTGAAGTATCTTATTATGTTCCTTCCTCAGCGAAGAAGACTAAATGGGTTTGTTTTCCAAAAGCATGCGTCTACCCGTCGCTGGCGACACTGTCTCGCAACACAAAATATAGGGTTGGCTGCATTGTCTAGAGTCTAGAGGGGTGTGACTTGTATGTTCTGTCGTTTGGAAGGAAGGGAGCTTAGTGTGTAGACCACCGGCAACGCATATTTCTTGAAACCTCGTTCCCAGGCCTCCAGTACCACTCTTAGATTTTACAAATATATATATATATATATATATATAATACACACGCATGGCACATGTACAGGATGTTTTATAATTATATGTACAAACGAAAGGGGTGTGTAGAGGACGATGAAACAAGCAAATAACATAGTTTCGGAAACCAATGGTTTTCCAAATATGACACATTACATGTTACGACAGGAACGATATTATACCAATGTTTCCGAGGATCAAAACGTCAAAATACTGCACATGTGAACGAAGATATTACAACAAATGTTCGAAATGGGCGCCGTTCATGTGAAGGCAGGCTTCAGCACGTCTTCGCGTCGACGCCCGTGCACGTTCAGAAATTCCAGGGTGTGTTCCGAATGCAGTGGCGACCATCCACAATGCGTTCCTATGGTTCAAGAACACTGTCTATAGGGCTGGCATACATCAAAGCATTTAAATATCCACACATAAAAAAAAGTGTTGCAACGTTGCCATGTTTGCACGTACCCATACAGCGTAAAGGGAAAACCGTTGGTTTCCGGAACTATGTTTATCATTATTTGCTTGTTTCATCGTCCTCGACACACCCCTTTCGTTTGTACCTATAATTACCAAACATCCTGTACACAACAGAAATTCTTCTATTGCGCTAATACACATATTTACTAACCATTCTTATCGGCTACTCGAAATGCCAAGTTCACAGTTGTACCATTGTGTTGCTGGTTGATGTATTTCTGTGGCAAAATCTCTGACATTATCTTTGAAAGTGTTGTACAATGGAATAGCATGACTGGATGTACGTTTTTTTAAACACTCCATTTCGATGCAGATGTCTGTCAGAAAACTAAAAAGAATATATAAATATACATAAGCAGAGTATTCTTTGGTCAACAGGATATATACACACCATAAAATTCCATAAATGGAATCGGGTGAAATAAAACAAGGATAAACAGATACAATTAAAATAAGTAAGGAAAAAAAAAAAAGAAAAATACCCAGACACCATCAAGGCATACAACCCAGGTTTGTCGAACGAACAAACAAAAAATAAATAAATACAAGTAATCACAAAATAAAATACGACACAGTAGTTGTGTAGTGAAACGGTTTTGTAACGAATTTTATCTTTTTTTAACATAATTATTATATAGTTCTTTCACAGTCTTCAGAGGAATCTCATTTCAAATTTTACTTTATTTAGCTTAAGTAATTATTTGTATCCAGCGCATTATTTGCCGTAAGGAATACTGACAATAATTAAATACTTTCCTTTTCAGTTGTCATGGATATGTGTTCTATTGAGCTTAATTCGAACCAAATTTATTTAAGGAAATTTAAAACACACATTATAAAATTTAAAATGTGTTGATAGATTATCAGAACTTTAAAAATAAAAAATAAACATCCATCTTCTGAAGGCTATTACTGTACATTATTTGCTACGAACACTAATTTTTTTAACTATAAAAAGTTTGAGGTATCGTTAAACTGTCACATAAATTTGTAATTGTTTTACAATGTAGAGTAATTTTTTAAAAGCTAAAATTTGTGTAATGTTTTTGTTAGTAGAGAAGTATATAAAATTTCGTCGATATTTAGCTACAATATATTTTGCTTTAGAAAAATTTGCTACATGGTAAAAACAAGTTAAGTCCTTTTTAGAATTTAACTCATATTCGAGAAACAGCGTGTATAGGGACTAGTGACCGTATGAGAACACAATAGGGCAATCATTACCACCCCCTCCCCCCGCTGCCATCAAATTCCTCTTCCTCTTACGCGAATAGTTAGTGTCGTAACTAAATCCCGGCCAAACTCGGGCCATGACAACTGACGGAAGCGTCGCGTCGTCGCCCTTCGCCCCGAGGTCGTCGCCGACGTGTATAGGCGCCGTCCGTCGACGCCGGTTATGGGAGAGGCGTCGAAACTTCTCAACGTCGCGCGCTGAATGCTGATGTGACCCGGTGAAGTGTGTTAACTGGGAGGAGGGGGAGAGACTGCGGCTTTGGAGGACGTCTTGAGGCGATTATATTAACTAACTTGCTGGAGTGAAAATACTTTCACACGTTCAACTTCTTGAATTAAGGGCGCTGCCTACCTCGGAGCCCTGGCGGTGAAAGAATAGGGTTTTACATGTTAAATTATTTTCAGTGGCACTGGGTCGCCTTTTGTGATATAGTTTCCGGGCAGAAACCATTTTCTGCGCCGAGGAAGGGATAATATTGCTACGCAAATGAAATTGCAGAAAAGAAATTATGAGTAGCAATTTTCGTAATTTTTTTGTGTGTAAAAATGAATTTTTGCTTACAGTTTTCGTGGGATTGAAAAAAAAACTGCCTAAACGATCCATAGCAGTGTACGCGGTACCAAGACGAACAAAAAAGTCTGTGTGTTACTTCAACCGTTGCTGAGCCAGGTGAAAAATCATTTAACATGTAAAACCCTATGCTTACTCCCGCCGTGGCTTCAAGGTAGGCAGCGCCCTTAAGAGGTATGGAAAGGTACGATGTTGAGCGGACAATTGGAATACTCAGTCGTCAATAAAATCTTAACTACTCGTCAAAATTCGTTGAGATTTTTTTGCTGAGTTGGTATTTTACCAGCGGACGTTTATTTACATAACAGTATGCGGTAGTATCCTTCACTTTCGAGTAGATAGTTAAAAACTGCTTTTAGAAAAGTAATGGCCTGAAACCACAAAATCTACAAAAATGGAAAACTGTAATTTTTATATTTTTAATATGATAATATTTAGGCCTCTATAATAATCGAATATCAAACATACTCGCGTTTTGATTTGAATATAATTTGACTATCAGAAAATTTCTGCGCGAGAGGTTTACGGATGTTAAAATTATTTTTAAATAATTTTATTCATTACTATATTAAAACTTGCCAAAATTTTTAACTAAATTTGCAAGTATTAAATAATGGGGCTATTTTTAAATTATCTACTCGCCCTGTACGGTACGAAAGTACTAGTTTAACAAAAACATATTTTGTTAGTATGTCTGTATCTATTATTTACTATTCGTATTTATTTTAATTTCGTTTGATTCGCTTACAGAATTCAGTTAATGTGTTATGTTTATTAATATTGTCAGAAAAAAACATTATTTCGACTGTTATAATACGAGGCATAAGAAAATATAGACCGTGTTCGAAACGAAAACCTCTGAAAAAATTAGTGTCGTTCAATAAATTAAATGATAAAATGGCCGGAGTTATAACGTCAACATTGCGTCGCGTAGCTTTCAGTATACAGTGAATTCAATGTGGGAGAAAGTTGAAGTAAAATTTGGTCTTGTGAAAGTGCTTTAGAAAGTTTAAAGCAAAGTCAATTGCATGCTCCTGTAGTAATTTCACACGAATTTCGCGAGTAGTTTTCCATATATAATCGGCTGAAGAGGCTGTTTTTAGCTGTTTTCAGATGCTCTGAAATTATTTTTTTCTAATTTACTTGATGTCTTGAAACTACCTTTCCATCATAGTTTGAAATGTAATTTATTTTTTGTACATTGACGCACTGTGCACATGTGTATATATATATATATATATATATATATATATATATATATATATATATATATATATATATTTATTTATTTATTTATTTATTTATTTACGAACACACTGCAACACATTTTAAGCGCGTGGCAGACAGTGCCCTTAAGGGGCCTGCCTAGATGTGCTGCATTTGTGTGTGTGAGGCATGAACAGTAAGGGTGCCACTAACCGACGTATGTAATGTATTATCGCCTCTCCGCGCAAGCCACCCACCTGTCATGCAGTGCTTTACTATTATCCGTTTTCCCAAGGGACTTGAAGTGGTGACCGAATAATTTTTATATGTGACCAGCATAGTTCAAAGCCTAACGTTTGTTTCTGTAGTTGTGTTTTTCGAATCCGGTTGTTATTTTTCCGGAATACGGCAGTCTTGAAAAAGCCATTTTTTGGGCATTTAGAGGGGGCAGAAAATGATGTTTCTATTAAAGGTGTCAAATTTTTTAAAATTATTGTGACATAGTTTGAAGTGAGTTCTTTTCGTAGATATATAAATATAATGCGTGTTAAGTAGTTTCTTTAAAAAAATATTAGGAAAGTTCGCACAGACTTGCATGACCAGTTTTGTCTGAAAGTCTACAAGCGATTAAGTGTACAGTTAGGTATTGAACGCTTTTGACAACTCTGTTCGGCACGCTGTTTAAACGTCTAAATCTGAAAGTTTGTTCTGCCCACAACTAACCTCGTGACTTACATAACCGCCTTGGGATCCGGACAGTTCGGAAATAACGAGCGTCTGGGTCGCGTTAACTTTTACGCTCTTCGGGAATACTCGGGAGCGTTCGTTTATCCTCGGCGATTGGGCGCAATTTGTATTGTAAATTCCTAACCTAACGAAACCAACATTCGATTCAGCGCACTTTGTTTAATGCTCAACTTCATTTGATTTAGCACAGAAAATAGCACACGCGCAGAAACAGCAGATGTTGTTAAAACGAAAACAAGCTACATGGTAAATAATACATATGTGTGTTTGTATCACTGATTCTACATGTTTTTATTGCCTTTCGGCAACTTTTTTTGTTTACTTTATGATTAAAAATCGAAAGAACTTATTTTCTTAAAATTGCAATAACCATTATAAACCTTGAAAACTATTTCATTTCGAACAAATAACTTTACTAACTTCGGCGCGAACTTGTACAAAGGTTAGTCAAATTGGTTTCCATTTTCACCCGTGTTTATCTTGTTTTGAACCCGGTATGATATCCGTGTTCTGATTGGCTACGCTATTTTTCTGTGCGTGTGCTGTGCTTGAATGTAGCGAGAACAGCATGACTTAGAGGCACGAGTATTTTGCGTATTCATCTGGCAACAGCCTAGACTTCTCAGACCTGTACACACACTGGCCAAATTCAAATATCTATTGGCTTCTAACCGTAACACGTGTTACCATCACGACTTGTTTCCTTATTTAACACTGGCTTGCAGTCGTCAAAGATGTGTTAAAACAGGTGTTGTCTAATCACAGGAGGAGTAGTGAAGTATACATTATTGGCATTCAACCTGACCTAGAATCAATACGCGAAGTAATCTTACCTCTAGCATGAACATATGCTATCTACTTTCTGTGTTAAATCAATTGTAGCAGACCCTTTATTTGTTGACATTTCAAACTAACTTAAACCAATCTAAACTATCTGCCACAAGGGAGATGCCTGGCTAAGGTTAATTCTACTACAGGTTAGGAAGTTCAATATTAAAATTTTGGCACAGAAAAAATTTCTGCCGGCATGAGGTGTAAACTGACAAATCACAGAGCTTTCGAGATTTTAAACTTACAGAAGTTGACAGTTTGAAAGCATAAAATTGTTTTTTTTTTTTTTACTTAAATATTACATTGAATGATTTCTCTCTTTATCACGCCAGGTTAAAATTTGTTTTTCTACGGCAGAGTATTTCCCTGCGCCGAACTCCCTCATAAGAAAACATTGTCTTTATAACACGCAGTTGAATTGTCCTTAGCTTGGCTCAATCGCCGAGGATGAACGAATGCAACCGAGTATTCCCGAGGAGCGGAAAAGTTACGGCGACCCAGTCGCTCGTGTCGGACATAGCTCACCCCAAGCCTAACGCGCGCGCGTGGAGCCACACACCCGGATGTCGGGCATTTATTGTTTATTCGCAACCAGTGGGTTGCTACATCTGGCGATGCGGCGCAGTTTTGGGCTGCCATAAGTTCTTCCTTGACCATCCATTCCTGAAATGACAGTCCCACGCTTTAAGGGCGCGGTCTACCGCAATTTTCAACACCTTGTTTTTATGTTTATATTTATACCGGTTATTTTTTTTTTCTTGTTTTAGACACACCATGTGACAAAATTTTCCTCTTTTAAAAATTTTTTATTTCGCATAATTTTTGCGTAATGACTCGTTAAATCCAAAATTTGCATATTTCCGTTTTAAGCACGACACTTAAACAAATTCATTTACCAAACTGAAAAAATCCATAGTGAATAACGATATTGTAGGCTACAAACTGTGCTATGTTTAACCACAAAACCACACAACTTTTCTATTTAAAAAAAATATTGAATGTTTTAAATTTTTATTTTATGTTAAAGCATTTTTATTTAAATGCAAAAAAAAATATTGTTTGTTTTTATGAAGGTTGTATTGTAGCCTATGACGTCTTTATCCACTGTGAATTTTTTTTTCAGTCTGGTATGTCAGTTGGTTTTAATGTAGTCCTTTTAAAACGGAAAGAAAAAATTTCATAAGAGCCAAATTTATTCGCATTTTGTGTCTAAAATAAGAAAAAAATAACTGGTACAAATGAAAAATTAAACATGGTGATGAAAATTGCGGTAGGCCGCGCCCTTAAGGGTGTTCGAGCGGGAAAAATAAGGCAACATTTTGTTTGTATTAAATAGTGTTAGTTTTGTAGAAGTTACTTACAATAAAAATAGCTCAGCCAGTTTTCACATAATGCCACTTAAAAGTTCAAAATTTGCATGTTTTTTGTTCTAATACTCTGTTTCATGTAAGTTCGGATAAATTTGACAGCAACTTATGGGCAATAATTGTCAGTATTTTGTGATTTGTTGTACAATACAAGACATTTTTAGCTCTAAAATGAATCTAAGATGTCCATTCCAGTATTTGTAATGCAAAGTTTGTCTTGTGTAGTGGCACATATAACAAAATATTAGAAATTATTGCCCTTAAGTTGCTGTCAGATTTATCCAAACTTTTATGAAGTGGAGTAAGCCCTATGTAAGCTGTAAAAACCAATTAACATAATTACATTAAAAAATACCCACTGAAGTTACATGTCACGAGCTACTGCTTGAGCCGATGAGGGTAAAGTGAGATGAAGGGACAACCCAACATCCATGCCCGAGCCGAGATTCGAGGACAGGACCTCCCACACCGTAGACGTGCGCATGCCCGACAATGCCACTGAGGCCGACACGAACCTGTGTGATTTACGTCTTAGAACTATCGAGAACACGCACTGCCCAAAGTGTAGTCTCCTGGACATAAAGCTTTTCTGGACTTGCGCCATTACGGGCGAATGTTACCGTGTTACAGAAAAACCCACAGTAAAAAAAAACAAAGTAATAAAAGCCAGTAAGCTGTAGTCAAGAGACATAAAACATACAGATAATTCCTGATAGGAATGTAGTCATATCCCAGAAGACGACACAAGGACAGGAACAGATATAAACAACACAAAATTAATTCCTAAGTGGAATATAGTCGACTGGAGAAGAACGACAAAAAAAAACCATACGGAAAAATAATAAAAAAAAATTTGGGTGTGCGGAAAAGGTACCAAATGGATGAACGACGACGACACAAATAACAAGAGACAGGAATAGATGTGAATACAGGCAAGACGCAACACAGACAAAAACAGACAGTAAATAGTAGGCTTCTCAAAACAACAGACACTATGTTTCGGGAACTGGTATATGTTCCCCTCTTCAGGCATATGTGCAGACTGAAGGGGCCGCGGTGGCCGAATGGATGCCGACCCCACCGTAGCTCAGTTGGTTGAGCGACCGACTTAGATACGAGGGGTTCTGGGTTCGATTCCCAGGTCTGGCTGTGTGTAAAATTTGTGTTTGTCCGTTAGTCATTTCAATTGTAAGAGTCACCAACAACTGTCATAACTGGGGAATTGTCAGGGGGGGGGGTTGTTTGGCTCGTTGGCGATGTTGCGACCTCGCCAAGGAGCCTAGCATTTTAATTTAAAAAAAAAAAAATGGTCAGGCCATTCGCCTCCCACCAAGGCGCGGCGGGGTCGGTCCCCGGATTTTCGCATGTGGGAATCGTGCCGGACGATGCTGCTGGTAGGCGGGTTTTCTCGAGGATCTCCCATTTCCCCCACCCTTTTGTTCCGGCGTCGCTCCATGCTCACCTCATGTCACCCATCGCTAGCGCCGAAGACCTGGATGTTGAGCGTTGACCAAAATCTCTTACTCACTCCAGCAGACTGACTTTAAAGACAAGGATCTTATATAGGAAAAAATGCCTACATTTAGCTCAGCCAATTTAGTGTCCTGTACAAAGTACACTTATACTGATAATTCTGCTGGCTTTTTTTACTCCTTTTTTATTTACCTTTTTTTTTTTTTTGACTGCCAAGGTTTGATCACCTTCACTCGCTCACGCCGTCAGCCGATAAATGACTTCACTTTGACAGTGACGGTTGCAAGAGGGAGGGGAACGAATACCCCCTTCCAAGATCTCCACCTGTCAGAAATGGCAAAACTTAATTTCTGGAAAAAAAATATTTTATTATTAAAGCCCGTTTCTTGATTTCTTCCCGATTTAAAATTAATCAAGATTTAATTGAATATATTTCAATATGGGCTTATCAATTACTTAAACTTTCTCTACGATCGTTGTATTCGAAATATTAAAGCGTAGTTACAAGTTTTATATAGTAATTATCTCACGATGTAATAAAGACGAAATAACTCGTAGTACCAATTTAATCCAATAATACACACCTATTCGTAATATGTAATGATTCTATATAAAAATTGTGGGTATATTATCACACTCTTAATTTATTATATGGAAATTAATAATTTTAAAAAAATATGTAGCCTCTTAACAGTAAAATTATGTTAAATACAGTATTATTAAATCGTATATATTCGAATTATTCTTTTATTTGGTGAACTGCAGCAAAACAAATGGCATTGTCCACACACATATATTCATATGTTTCTATTAATTAAAGATTCCCCATTTTTTTTTGTCGCTCGTGTTTTTCGTTTCGCCTTTGTTTTATGTTCGATCCAGCTGGTCGTTTATATCAATTAGTTCGTCTTGCCGTCGTCAGATAGTGTTGCAGTCCGAAGTGCTGATAGCGAGCAGGTCTGGCCTGCCGTTAGTCTTAGTTAACAGTACCACTAAATTCTCCTCGCGTATAGGTACTGTGTTTCGTATAATTTAAGTAAATTTTGACAGCTGTACTTACGGGTAATTACTGTTATGTAATGTGTGTCACTAGGTAAGACGAAATTTACAGTACATATGGCGGAATACGTATCCCCTGAATATTTTTTTACGTACGAATACTAATTGAATCAGTTATTTTAAAAGACACTATGTCCAAGTGTGTGAAATCAATTAAATAAAAGGACATAATTATTACCTTCTGATGTACAACACAAACATATGCCTTTTTTGTAAACTCTGTTAAAAAGAACTGAGTTCCTTGAAACTTTAGTCAGCTCCAGAATACAAAAAAAAAAAAAACTTCTACATTACCATTAAAAACCGGGGTTTCTTGAAATTTGAACTTAATGCTGTGTAACAATTACGGATTCAATTTTATAGAAAATAAATTTGCTAGCGACATGAAAATTTCATTACTTGTACCAAATATAATTTTTAACATGTAGGCCCTACTCACGACCATTTTAGTATAAAAAATGTACAGCGTATTTTTTTTTTTTTTTTTTTTTTTTTTCGTATAATTACGTCTGAGTAATAACCACGGACGTAGAAGAACAGGTCTGGACACTCGCCTGGAAACTTGACCCCCTTGTTGTTTGGCTGTAGTTCACCGAGTTACCGAGAATATTGTGTTTTATTGGCGCTGATGTTACGGCGGTCGGACTAAACTCCGCTCACTTCCCTCCCATTAAGATAAACAATTTATCAAAACGTAATTTTTATCACTGTACGAAATACTTCCTTAGCTCACAACTGAAAATCATGGCTCCAGAAATCTTTATTTACTTTATAATGCCAACAGTGGAAAAAAGTGGACGGAGTTTGAGTCCGACCGCCCGGTTTACAGCGCCAAAAAGTACGGCATTCTCGGTAACTTGACGAAATGCAGCCAAACAACAAGGGGGTCAAGCAAAATACATTGTTAGATAGGCGAGTGTCCAGACCTGTTCTTCTACGACCGTGGTAATAACTCTGTAGGGGACTAACATCTACAATTCGAACACTTTGGTGTCGACATAAAATAATTAATTTTTTTTCCCGCATTTGCTTGTTGATTAATATATTTAGAGATAAAGGTATTTCGCGAAAAAATTTTATGCCAACATAGCCTTGAAAACTGTAATTTCTTGTGACATATATGAATGGGTGATACACATATGATACAACGTAGCTGTCTGCAGACCAATAACAGGCATTAAATATTACAATATCGGGATTTTTATTGGCTCAGTCAAATAGGGTAACAGCTACAAGTACAAGCGAAAGGTAGTAATCTTTTCGTCATTAGAGATGATGGTTTATCGCGGGAAAACTTGACTGTTTGCTGGGTTTCAACACACGTTCAGCTTACCAGAAGATTACTGGTTTCTGCATGTACGTGGAGCTGTTGCCCTGTTTGACTGAGATAACCATAATCTATAACTATATTCCGTTACATTTTATGTACGTGTAATGATTCTCAAATGGTTTATGTTTCTCAATACTTCACTACTAGAAGTACCGTACTTCCTGGTAGATAGTGACTAAATGGTGCTGCGTTTGGCTTGGTGGTTAGAACACTCGCTTCCCACCAAGGCGGTGCGGGTTCGTTTGCAGGTGGGGTGGGAATAGAGAAGCATTAATATATTAACTGTAGGTTTCTTGAAGCCAATTTACGAAAATTAAACAATAGCAATCCTAGTTTTAGCCAATGTTTTAAACTAAATTGTTTCCAGAGTTACGAACTTCTGAGGCACAATCTCTGACGCCGGAACCTCGTGCATTTATCTGCGGCGCAAGAGATCACGCGTAACGAATTAGTAATTCTGTATAAATATTTACTCGTAAAGTTGGCAGATGCCATTATCTAGGATTGTCATTGAGTATTTTATCCATACTGGCTTCGGAAAAAGCGTAGAAATCAATTGATGTTTCAACGTTTATTCATCTACCACGCACTCTTAACATCGTGCTCTTTTGCGCCGGTGAGGGGGGATATGAGGTGAGTATGGAGCAGCGCCGAAATGAAATTTGGGAGAGGGGGGGCGAGATCCCCGAGAAAACCCGCCGACCAACGGCATCGTCCGGCACCGATTCCCACATGCGAAAATCCGGGGACCGACCCCGCCGGGAATCGAACCCGGATCGCCTTGGTGGGAGGCGGGAAGTCTGACCCCTCGGCCACCGCGGCCCCGGGTGGGAATAGTGCCGAAGATGCAGCTAGTTTGTGGATTTACTCGATGATCTCCCGTTTTCCCCGCCCCTTCTCATTCCGACGCATCTCAGGGTGGATTGCAGAGTGAAGAGAGGAAAACCTTGCGGTAAAGTTGAAACTAAGGAGAACTTGAGTAAAGTTTGAGAATTTTTCGTTTAGGAAACGGATACCTCAGTTGAGGTACAGTGTTGCCACAATATTCGCGGGAAAAATTATTTCTCTTCGTATTATGCACAAAACTTTCATAACATTGATTTGTTAATTTATATTTAGTGTTTTGCATACTGTAAAGCTGAAAAAATGCAAAATAAAAATGATAAAACATACTTTGTTGATTCTGTTTTTAAAATGGTATCGTAACCATTTTGTTTGATAACAAAAATGACAGTAAAAAACACGATATCGCTTTCATGTAAAAATGTAAAACGAATGTAAATTTTGTTGTATATGCCAATGCAGTCTTTCATTTACTCCATGATTATGTTCCTCCTCTAAAATATTACCAATAAATTTAAAATAAGAATATAATTTCCCCCATTTGACATTCTAACCTCAATTTACAGCCGCCATGATTAATTTGTAGCTTGAGAAAATCTTAAGGAATGTCCGAGGTACACCTTAAGAAATTCTCAGTTTTTCCTTCGATTTATTCACTTTTCGTCTCTGCGATGAAAATTTCTCACAGTTCACTCAGAGAGACCTTAGATTTTTCTCAGTATGACTGTGCAATCGACCCTCAGTCGCAGCCTTATTTCACGTCAACTTCCGAGGCAAGCAGATGCCAACGGACATCCAGTCGGGAGTCTGCATCCGGCCGTAGTGCGATAACCTATCCCCCTGGTACACTCCCCATACGATGTTAATTACTACCCAAATATTCACTATAAGTCGTTCGGGATAAAGTGAGCACTGGAAATGTAACCTTTGAAAAATATCACTAGCCTTTACTGCATTGAGTTCAACACTAATTATAGTTACATTGCTGCTTGTATGGTTGGTAGCGAACTTACGCAATATAGTGCCGTCTATTTTCCTATTTAAATACAATAATACAGAAACAAAATCAACCGAACACGAAATAATTGTATTTTATATAATTAATGAACTTTTTTTATTAAACTGTGTTAATTCATACTGACTATACAATTTATCTGACATGCGCAAACATCAAGTGACGTGTCCAGAGAGGTTAGACATTTCCCGTCGTTAGCCGTTAAGTGCGGAAATATTCGAATTGGTCTGAAAATAGAACTTTAGCCGGGCTTTTTTTAAGTTCTCACTTTATCCCGAACCACATATAATGCATTGCAGTTATAACAATTTGTTACAGCTCAGGATGATAACTATGTCGTGTCGTGCGTTTCGGGCGGAAAATGAATTTAAACCTCTTGAAATGGAACAAATACTACATAATGGGCAACTAGTACATGGAGAGGACTGACCGTGAAAGTCTTGGAGCGATTATATGTAAGATTGTTAGAAAACTTAAAAGGTCGTTTGCATTTTGTAAATTGTAAAAGTGTTGTGTGTTTAATTTTTGTAGTAGTAGGTTTGGATATATCCCAAAGTGATTTTAGGAAGCATTCGAATTCCATAAATGCAAGTTAAGAAGTACTGTGTTATTCTGTTCATGAAATCAGTTCTCAAGTACAAGATCTCCCACGACTATGGCTAGCTGAAGGAACTGGTTTGATGTAATGCTGGCAGTTACGAATTGATAATGTAATGAACAGTGTTTGGTATTAATTAGGGTTTCAATTTCGTTAGTAATTGCTCTGTTTTTTTATCCTCACAGGTAAACAGTCCGAATACTTTTCACTTGAATAACCGAAAGAAAATAATGCTGTGATTGACGTGATCTAGCACTAACTTTAAATTTAATTATAGTCTATTACCTTTACTGGTTTCACGTAATATAACTTCAACGCCTTTCATACCCTGATATATAAATACAATACATTATAATATTGAATGCCCTGTGCTGCAATAATTTCTAAAATGTAAACCAGAAAGCATGTCACTCCACATTTTGTTAAAATGTTTCCCCTTTAGAGTAAAATAACTTGGCTTTTATCCTATCGTGATTTTCTTGGTTTTAATACCAACAACCTTAACTAAGGTTTTATAAGCCCCACAAGATAATATTTTCTCTTCTGGTATTCCATAGGCCTCCACCTTCCCACCCCCTCACATTCCAAGGGTCACTAGATCTCTGCCTTCTTCGAGAGTCACTTAGTCTGTGCCTGTCTCCCTTCTAAAAGTCACGTGGAATAGTCCCAACTTCATTTCCGAAAGTCTACTGGACTCCTCCCACCCACCCCCTTTTCCGAAGGTCATGTAGGACTCCTCCCAACCCCATTTCCAAAGGTGACATGAACTCTTCCCACGCCCATTTCCGAATGTCACATGGACTCTTCCCACTCCCAGTTCCTAAAGTTGCGCGACTCCTCCCAGCCCCGTTCACAAAGGTCACTTGGACTCCTCTCACCACCCGATTTCCGAAGATCACTTGGGCTCCTCCCACTTCCATTTCCGAAGGTCACTTGGACACCTCCCACCCCCATTTCCGATGGGAACTTGGTGTCTGCCTATCTTCCCCCTACCCCTCACTTAGGTGATTTTAATATATGCAACCCCACCTTCTCACAGTCACTTGTCTTTCTCCCACCTCGTTCTGAGAGCCGTTGCGCTTCTGCCCATCCTTACTTCTCAGAGATTCACTTGGTCTCAGTCCATTCTTCCCTCTTCCGAGACCACTTGTATTCCACCTATTCCTCTTCCCAGAGATTTTCGTGACCACCTTCCACGCCTCTACCAAAGAACACCTGGCCTCTGGCCCTCTTCCTTATCAGTTACTTGGGCTCCACCCATCTCCCATCCGAAAGTCACTTGACATCGCCCGATCCCCTCTTCTCAGATTTGTTTGGCCTCAATCCATCTTCCCGTCCCAGAGTCAATTAGTTTCTCCCCTTATCCCATCTAAGGTTCACTTGGTATCCGCCCAGCCTATCCTCCCAGTCACATGTTGTTTACCTATCTCCCTTTGGAGGGTCACTTTGCATTTCCCGAGCTTCCTCTTCCCCCCATCTTTTCCAATTACTTGGTGTCCATTCGTCACTCTTCCCAGAGTCACTTGGCCACAAATGTGAAACGAGGCGAGGTAGGGTAGGTGCGGTCGGGAGGGAGGGTTTGTTGACAGAGCGTGGCTGTGTTGTTGGCGCAGGCGATGCCGCCGCCGACGACGCTGCAGCGCAAGAAGAGCCTGCCGGACGTGCAGGCGCTGCCCAGGGCGACGGACCCCATGTCGCGCGAGGAGGTGTCCGTGCTGAGCTCCGCCCGTCGCGAGGAGGTGCGCCGCATGACGGAGGAGGCGGAACGGTTGCGCGCCAACCCTCTCCTCTACCTCGTCAGTCCGCACGTCAAGGTACAGCCGCCCCCTGTAGTGCATGTAGGCGTTGGTGGGGCAAAACCCCAGTGTCTGCTTCTCAGTTGTTATGTGCATCCATGTGGCCTTTGTCCCATAGATCTGAGGCTATCCCTTGACTCTTCTATCATCCATCCTTCTATAACATGAACAGGAAAATACACATGGCCATGTGACGGATAAAAGAAAGGGTTGATATTACTTTGACTCTCTCAGCCATCTGTCCATTCCGAGGTTTACACTGATACTTTATTGAACTTTCACATTTAGCAGTTTATTTTGTGTTGTGCCCCATCCAGTGGTATTGAAAACCCTCCACTTGGCTGGCTCTTACCGAATTAGTAGTTAAATTTCAGTAACTGAAGCCAGCCCATGCTACTTCTTATTTTTATACAACTATGTGATGATTTTCCGGCGATTACCAAGGCATTTTAATTTCTCCACGTCGAAATTCATGCTTTGGCCCAACTGTAACTTTAAGGATTCCACTGCCCCGCCAACCAGTCTCTTCAGCCATGATTGCTTCCACTGGCTTTCCTTTGGTTTATACCAAGCATTGGGGCAGCCCGGGAGTTCCTCAGTCGGGAGTCAACACAAATCCCATCAGGTATAGGGAGTGGTCACTCACCACAGGCCGGTCTTCCCGGCCGATCCTTGATGGGGCGCACCTCCGTCGCGAGTGACTCATGGCGACTCCCGCCAGGAACAGATAGAACTATATGCATGTTCCTCCTCTCTGGCCCCGTGACATCAGCGTGGTTACACCTGCGCACCACCTTCAAATGCGATAGTTTAGCAGGCGTCCTACAGTGAGCATGCTTGGCGAAGCCTCGATGATGTAGTGCACAGTAGATAACAAATTTGGGCGGCCGGACGGTTTAGCCTGATCCCTTCTTCCCGCCACGGGCATGACAGTGTACCCTTATGTGACTGTACACGGTCACCGAACCCCGCACAGACAAAGGGCGTTTGAGCGGTCTACATTTCACAGTCAGTGGTCAGCGTTTCTTGTAGCGTAGGGATGTCCATTTAACGAAATTCGCACAGTAGGCAGTCGACTTCGGTGGTTAATTTGACGGCACACATTTCTCGAGTTTCATTCCCATTGTTATGCCCTGTGAGAAATTGAGGGTTCTCATAGATGCCGACATCAGTCATGACTAGAGCCACGATTTTATGACGGAAAGATTTTTCAACCAACTTGTTTCAGTGTCCTACGTGCAAATCTGCTCCTCTGTTTCATGGTCAGTGATTGGATGTTTTAATTATCACCTATCTTGGGGTTCTACTGGCATATCACAGACGTTTGCTGTCACAATTTCGGTTTTTTTTGTACAGTCAAATAGAAGGCGTTTGTGAGCAAAGACACGATGCCAATAATCGTGAAGCAGAGCTTTCGATGTGCACGAAGTGATGCAAAATTCTTTCCGCTGCAAAATC
>PNEQ01018985.1:37917-56262 GCA_003012365.1 Medauroidea extradentata
TTTTTTTTTTTTTTTTTTTTTTTTTTTTTTTTTTTTTTTTTTTTTTTTTTTTTCGAAATTTAAGGAACCAGCATTCAATTGGCTCACGTTAGCTGTCGATGATAGCCATGCATTTTGAAATCTTCCGCCTCTCATTAACTTTATTTTCAGACTGTTTCCACATTTATTCAGTTTGAATGTGGCATATATAATAGGTGTATAGTATGAGCATGTACGGTCTGGCTCAGTCTGAAGTAAGATGGGTCTAAGAGCCATTATTAGCATGAGTAGTTTCACTTTACAAAATTGGGCTACGATTAGACGCCCAACTTTGTACTCCGCTCCATAAAAGTGGTTGTTTGTGTTTTTATTAACTGTTGGGATACCTACTACCCAGGTTCAGGGATGAAGAACTTAATGTGTGTTACGATTGGTGGGAGGGGTTTTAGGGAGGTCCTAGAGTGATCTGCAGATAGAAGTAGGTGATAGTAACGCTGTTGTTAGCCAAGAATATTGTATGCGAGACTCATTGTGGTACCTAATTCACCTTGCATTTGTGAAAAATGTAAGTGTGGAAAAAGCTCTGACACCATACCATTCCAAACTCACTCCTCTGGCTTGTTCTTGGTCATCTATAGTATTGGTTCAAGAAGTTCCGATGTCCTAACTTCCGAGTGGAAGGCAGTCATCGTTTCGATTTGTGATTACAGTATCACGAGAGAAAGTCTTTTTTAGGTATTATGCATGATAGTAATAACACGAATCACACTACTCGTGCAAGTAAAAGTCCGCAGTTAAAACCCCAATGAGAGTATAACAGAATAAATTAATTTGCAATTGTTAAGAGTATTTAGAGTATCGCACTATTCACATACGTTTATTTTAGACATTTTTCTCATTTCTTTCATACTTGCTATTTGAGGTCTGCTTTGGCAAATGGACAAACCTGGGTTGTCTCCCTTGGTGTGTCTTGGGTTTTTCTTTTGATTTTCGATTTTTATTTCTTAATTGTTTGTCCTTGTTTTTATTTTACCCAATTCCATTTATAGAATTGTATGTTGTGCATGTATCCTGTTGACTAAAGCATACTCTGCTTATTCATGTTTCTCAATATCTTAAGTTTCCTTCGACAGTCATCAATATCGCAATGGCGTACGTCCAAGAAACTAAATCCGGTCATGCACTCCCATTTCGAAGATCGTAGTAAACGCCTCGCAAGAAATATAGCCACGGTACAGACAGCGGGGTACGGTTGAAGAAATGTCTGGTATGTGGAGCTATATTTAATTTACTGTTTCGGTCCCTCCCCCGCCTACTATAGCAAGTTACTCTAGGACCTTAGATAGACGTGCTAAAAATAATTCCTAAAGCTATATTTGTTCCTAGCATATCAAACGTGTGTCTGTAATTGCTGGATTCTGTCACTGATAACTGCTCAGTATAAATTTAAATAGGACGCATATGCGTCGGAATATAAAAGCTCGGTGGTAGGTGTATGGATATTTTGTGATAATACAGTTCGTAAACCCATATCCATAAACGCTTTGTTTAGGCCAACATGCTAGGGTCTCGGGCTGTGTTGGTAAGGGCCGCTGTGGTCGAGGGGTCAGACCTCTCGACTCCCACCAAGGCGATCCGGGTTCGTTTCCTCGGATTTTCGCATGTGGGAATCATGTCGGACGATGCCGCAGGTCGGTGGGTTTTCTCGGGGATCTCCCGTTTCCCCCGCCCTTTCATTCCGGCGCTGCTCCATACATCGTGTCACCCCTCATCACCCTGAAGACCTAGATGTTAAGCGCTGACCAAAATCTCTTCACTCACTCAGGCAGTATTCGTCTCAAAATATAGGAAGTAAAAAAACTCTTAAATATGTACTACAAAATTTAATACGTTAATATTGTAGCTTTTAGAAACATCGATACAGAAAATGCTTAAAATGACTGCCAATGACTTAGTTACATGTGTGTTTTTGAACGTGGGTTTAAGAACAAAACATCCCGTAGAAATATACCACTCAGCCTCGCAACAGATACGTATTTATAGTTGGTTCAGGATAAAATGAGCTCTTTTAAAATCCTAGTTACTTTTGTACTTTCAGGTAATTTATACTTTACTGTCCGTTTCTGTTATTATTAAACAAAGCAACGTACGTAATATTCAAATTATATAGATTATGTCGCACACAAAAGTTACAGTGTGACGTCACAATGTATAACATTGTTAAATTATTATTCTAGACAAGATGGCCTTCGAGAGTGTTAGCTTCATGATGAATTGCCTATACATAAGTATAAATGTAATAACTAATTATTAGGGTAAGTTTTCGCGTAAAGATGTTCGCGTCACTTTGTTTCAATGTCTTACGCGCACATCTGCAGCTTTGCTTCGTGGTTATTGGCTGTGTATTCTAGTGCAGAGTCAGTCTCCTTTCAATTGACTGTGCCAATTAGAACAATGCTAACTGCGACACAAGAAGTCTATGATTAGCGGATGGAACCCTAAGGCCCTTGGAGTTAGTCCAATCACTGACCACGAAGCCTAACTGCAGTTGTGCATGTATAATGAAAGAAATTGGTGCAAGAATATTTTCTGAGAAACTTCCTGTTCCTACTAATGATACAAACAGCATTTTTAAATTATAATGTATTGCTGTGTGGACATACGTCATTGCTCATGTTTTGCTAAGCAAACTTGTGTAGAATGACTAA
Source organism: Medauroidea extradentata (assembly GCA_003012365.1). Classification (NCBI taxonomy): domain Eukaryota; kingdom Metazoa; phylum Arthropoda; class Insecta; order Phasmatodea; family Phasmatidae; genus Medauroidea; species Medauroidea extradentata. The sequence continues at coordinate 40,605 of PNEQ01018985.1, forward strand.
GTACGAAAAAGAAAAAGAACAAAAACTATATTAATAAAAATCCCAGGAAATTATTTAAGTTTTTTATACTTATTTTATTAATTATTATATTAGACAACAATTAATTCTAGATATAGAATTCAGTCGAATATCGACACAACACCCAGACACAAATATAGAACCAGATTCCCAATATGAAAAATGATGGCAGTATACAAAAAAACGGTGAACTGTGGACAACAAACAAAAGACAATATACAACACAACACACTTTAACTTGTGTTGTCTATTGTCTTTTGTTTGTTGTCCACTGTTCACTGTTTGTCTGTTTCCAACGTTTTTCATATTGGGAATCTGGTTCTAGGTATATTTGTGTCTGGGTGTTGTGCCGATATTCGACTGAATTCTATATCTAGAATTCATTGTTGTCTAATATAATAATTAATAAAATAAGTATAAAAAACTGACAGACTCTCCTGGGATTTTTTTGTGTGTTGCATATAGTTTTTTTGTTCTTTTTCTTTTTTGTACTTAGTCATTCAGCAGACGTTTGATCAGCAAAACATGGGCAATGGCGTATGTCTACAAACCAATAAATTATAATTGTAAACTCCCTTTGCAACAAACATTTTAAAATCTTAGTATTTTTAAAACTGACTTCGATCAGAAAATAGAACCATAAACTCTTGCCCCTAACTGTAGGACGTAAACTATTTTTTTCCACGAGCGAAAAGCCAATCAGCGATATTGTCTGCTAATTGAACAGTACAAGTAAAGAATGACGAGTTGTACTGCCGCGCAGCTTCAAGGTCACGGTGTGACATGGCAGAAACTGCTATCTCTCCCATCATGCATCGTCATCCACCAACTTCGCAGCGTTCGTCGACCGGGTCTGTGAATGCCACGTCCTCGTAACTTTAAGGCTGTTCAGTGGCTGAAGTGCATAATTTTATGTTTGGACGACATAGTGTTCGTTTCATAGACGTTACTTGTGACTACATTTCCCGCCATTTCTGTCAGGCTGACGTCACAGAAACCTCGGTGCAGATTGGCGGACGTGTTTTGTTTTTCATGTCGCGGTTGCTTCTGTTGCGCTCATATGTTTCCATTCCACGATAATAGGAGAAACGAGTCTTTGCCGAAGTTGAGGCCATCCAGAATGACAATTTATGCATCGGGGAATAAATGTTTAAATGAACTTTTAACTTGTGTATATGTAACAACGCGTGTAATTGAATGGGTGAGATGAAAAAGGAAAACGTTCCATATTTTACCGAAAATGCACTGAGATAGCCAAGTTGTGTTTTGTATTTAGCTTCATTGATTGAGATAAACAAATAAATAAAGGATTTCATTATTCCTTGCTCTGCTATAGGACTTTGTGCTTTTAAGTAATTTGTAATAATTAGAGACATGAACTTTTCGCGAAAAGAAATTTGCCTCACTTTGTGTCAGTGACTTGCGTGCACGTCTGCAGACTTGCTTCACGGTCAGAGATTGGATGTTTTGACATTCGTGTGTCGTGGGGTTTTACACGCAATTCACAGACGTGTGGTGTTACAGTAACCTTATTGTGATTGGTACAGTCAAATGAGAAACGTCACAGTTCAAAGGCACGCTGCCAATATCTATGAAGCAGAACTGCAGACGTGCACACAAGGCACTGGAACAAATTGGGGCAAAATTATTTTCGCGAAAAGTTCATGTCTCTAGTAATAATGAATGCCACGCTCTCTTCTTTCTACTATTTTGGTATGATTATATTTTACGCCTAAACGATAGCGGATATAAGAAATCTGTTTGGCAGTTTTTTTTTGTCATCTCCTATGTGTCGGCTGATCTTTTTTTTTTTTTTCGAGTCCGTAAATACTATGGTTTTATAGCTAGTTACGTAATTAGTGAAATTATGGTGAATTGACTTTTTTGCCGAAACTGTATAATTTCTTGTTTTGAAAAAAAAAAAATAACAGTCACGGCAAAAACCACTTTTAACAAAACTGCTAAACACATTTTTTTATCTGCTCTTGCTTAAGCTTAAAAAAATAACTATCGCAAAACACTAAAAACAAGAGTGTGTCGCTTTAAAGATCATGATTGGCTGTTTGTCGCGAGTGTTTCTTTCGTTTATGTAAGCTACGGTATTGTAAATGTATGATTAGTATAGTGTAGGTAAAATGACACTGAGCATAGTATCCGTGTAATTAAAATCCATTGTTGGCCGATTTTAAAAACAAGTCTGTAAATCATTGTAATAAAGAACTTCCAAGTACCCTCAAATCTTTGGAATCAAAAAGGAAAAATTTTCTTCAACTTTGAATGCATATAAATTTCTGTACATAAAAGGTATTTCGTTTTTCACGTAACGTTCCATTACACTAAATTCTGACAAACCGTAAGTTTTCCGGTTCAACCTGTAGGCCCTATCTTATTGGAGAAAGACTTTTTTTCACATTTTCCGGACGTTGGCAGAAGTGGAATTTTTGCCCTATTCGGCGCACCCGTTCAGTTAAAAACTAATTAGTTTTATTTAGTATTATTATAGATTGTTGTTTATCGCGGGACAACTTAACTGTGGGTTTCAACGCACGGTCAGCTTACCAGAAGATTTCTTGTACGTGGAGATGTTGTCCTATTTGACTGAGCCAGTGAGAATCCCACTATTGTAATATTTGATGGATATTATTGGTCTGCAGACAGCTATGTTGTGTCGTGTGTGTTGGCAATTATAGTGGTTATGACAAACTTTTTTCGCGGGCGTTTCGAACGTAACATTTTCTAATGGCTGTAATTAACTCGAATCACATCCAAACGTCAAAATTCCACCTCTCGTGGACAAGTTTTTCCATGCAGATTACGCGTATGTTCTCTGGGAAATTTGTGAGGAAGACCCATTCTCTTCATATTTGCTCCCGAGTGAGTATGCTCTCTAATGTTAAATGTTCGCATAACAAGAAGTGTATCATCTCTTCGTTCAGCTCCACCAGTGAATTTGTACACGTCCAGAAGTCGCCTTGTCCGCACACCCTTAGAGTACGTACTTGTACACTCGCGTCCCTGAAGTTACTTCAAAAGGGCTGTACGAGTTGGAAGTGAAGTACATAAAGCCGTGTCTCAATTCACTCTGTATGTGCTCTCTCGCACTCTCTTTTTCTCTTCCTCTCTTTTTCTCTCTCATTTTCTCTCTTTCTCTCTCTTTTTCTCTCTATCTTTCTCTCTATCTTTCTCTCTCTTTATCTCTCTCTTTTTCTCTCTATCTTTCTCTCTCTTCCTTTCTCTCTTCCTTTCTCTCTCTCTCTTTCTTTCTCTCTCTCTCTTTCTTTCTATCTCTCTCTCTTTCTCTCTCTCTTTCTCTCTTTCTCTCTTTCTCTCTCTTTCTCTCTCTCTTTCTCTCTCTCTCTCTCTCTTTCTCTCTCTTTCTCTCTCTTTCTCTCTTTCTTTCTCTATCTCTCTCGCGGCCTCGTCATATTGACGTCATATAAAGTGCTCTTTGGTCGTCTCAACTTACTGGCGAAAGTGCGAGAGTACAGCGAGAGAACGAAACTCCTCACTCGCTGCACTCTCTCGTTCTCTATGGCGTACGCCATCTTGATTGCAACTAGAGTTTCAGGTAATTGAAGAAACGTGTGTCACATTTTGCAATAAATTTCAATATTCATACATAAATAAAGTATTTCCAATGAACTGTGGCGAGAAATTATGCAAACATTTTCTGCTCTAATAGACGTTTAGATACAAAAAAATACAAAATTTCAACGTCTCCTATAAACAGCCATTCGTCGCTTGAAACACGACGCTGGAAAGTTAAAAGTTGTTACTTGAACTGCCTACAAAATTTAATATATTTGAGGTGTTTATAAACTTTATTAATAAAATTTACTCACTTGTTACCTTTACATAATTTGTTTATAAACTTGAGAGTGCATCGTCCCAATTGGAGAGAGCGAGAGTGCCAGAGAGTTCTCTCTCGTGGTAATGCGAAAGAGTGCTCTCTCCAGAGAGTACATTTTATTTAAAATGAGGCACGGCCTAAGTACGCAAAGTAACGAAAGTGCTTACTTCTCGCGTCCTTGCAGCATATATCCGCCGCCATTTTGTGATGTGCATCGTAGGATTGCTGGCAATCGTCGATTCATATAGCTCGATATTATTTATGGGGGATCGTTTAGCAAAGTAATGTGTTAGTGAATCATTGCATGAAACCGTTGGCTATAAAAATTATATCATTTAGTTAATATATGTTCTTAAAACACAATACACAGTTCATAACCTACACAGATGGCGTAAATAGTTAACAGATTTAAAGTGTTTACTTAATTTATGTGGAGATTTAAATTAAAAGCCGGTTTGTTTATTACCACGAGAAATGACAGTTTGTTTATTACCATAAATAATTAAAATATTTGAATTTCTCACAGACGTAAAGTAATAGTGACGAATGCCTTAAATAGCACCATTTTGCACCTTAAAAACTATTTTTTTTTTCGGGGGAGAACCCCCGGATGGCTATTCTTCGACTCGGAATGTGGACATAGTACTTTTTTTGGAATGCCTTCCCTCCCCAGAAGAACCTAGAGCTGTATCCACCACTGGGCCTGGCCGCTGGCTAGCAGGGCAGCCGCCTTATGCTGATTGGTAGTAGGCGTTTCCAATGTGTTTCTGGCCAGCGAAGCCATTTTGCTGGCATGAGTGACTGAGTCCCACCGACTATTTCACTTCTGTATTCCTATATATTCTGTGGCTGTAACATCCTCGCCCATTTGAGCCCTGGGTGTTCTCCCTGATGGCCTGAAAAACCATTACCGTCATACCTAAAACGGGCCGAATTAACGTGAGATACTCACGGGCAAACCAACGATATCTCCCCCACACGAGCAAGGTGGACCCCGCCGGGAATCGAACCCGGTTCGCCTTAAATAATGAAACAGCGTTTGGGGAGGGTACCCGAGGGTAGGGTATCGTATCCCGAGTGCAGATATTTAACTGAACGCCTGTAGGCATCTGCATATCATGATGGATGACATGAAATGAAGCCCTACAGTGGAAAGTGATGGAATTTGTAAAGGCTGGGGAAACGGAAGATCCCCGAGAAAACCAGCAAGCCAACGGCAATGTCAGACACAGTTCCCACGTGCGGAAAATCCTGGCTGAATCTGCCGGGGATCGGATCAGGATCGTCTTGATGGGAGCTGAGCGATCAGACTTTTTTATGTTTGGTTTAGTGACGAGGCGGTAGCTTCCGTATTGTCGCTGCACCGAATTCCCCCTGCCCCTCTTTTAATGAGACGATTTTAGAGATACAATTTTTTGAGGTCATTTGGATGAACACAATTTAACACCCAGCCAGACCTGGGAATCGAACCCGAAACCCCTCGCACCAAAGTCGGCCGCTCAACCGATTGAGCCACGGAGGGTCGGCGAATATCAGGTTCTCGGACACCGTAGCCCCTTCACTGCAGTAAGTACTTGCCTAGTTGCGGAACAGACACAATCGTGAATTGCAGTTGGCGAAACACATGCAACATACGACGTAATATTAGCGTCACAGTCGGCAATCAACGTCGACGCTTCTGTGAACTCGGCGCCACAAAAATGGCGGACGCGGCGAGAATTCCGAACGGAAAGTGTGTTTGTTTAATTAATTTAATTAGCATCGCGGACATGATAAACATGAAAGAACGGAATTGAATTTTGTGCCCGAATCTTGATGAAACTTGTGCGAGTTCGCAGGAAATTGCATTTATTTATTTTCCGAGATTTTTTTTTTTTTTATTTTAAGCTAATCATAACCTTTGTTGTAACTTTATTTCCTAACATGTGAATGCTAAAAAAACATGTTAAAAATAAACGGTAAATATTGAAATAATGTAAAATTTAATGGATGCCGTACAAGAGGCAAGGTAAGGAACTATTTACATCTTATATACATATACATACATGATGTTGCAGAATTCCATGTCAATATTCTAGGGAAACAATCCTCACGTGTAGAGGAACAAAACGTGTTATATGAACATAGGTCAAAAAACGCACCGTTTCTGCGCTACAGTTGGTATACATGACGTATGGTTGATAGCGCGCTGGCAGGATCATGTTGCTGTGTCACAGTTGTTCCTACTGTCTGTGTGTTAGTGACGTAGTGTGTGGCATAGTAACATGTTATGTACTGCTGTAATGATGCCCCACAGCAACATGATCCTACCAGCGAGCTATCAACCATACGTCATGTATTGCCAACTGTAGTGCAGAAACTGTGCGTTTTTGAACCTATGTTCATATAACACTTTTTGTTCCTCTACACGTGAGGATTGTTTCCCTAGAATATTGGCATGGAATTTTCGCAACAGACTGTATATATACACATATATTGTCGCGCGGAAACTAAACTAGCGTGCTAAATTACGAGAATTCTTAATGTCGCGTTGTTGTGACTTCAGAATAATGAACCTAGTTGCGGACATTATTCCTCTCCACGTGAGTATCACGCCGCGAGATAATAAATAATAAATAAGAGTGCGAGAGAAATTTAACCCAGACGGAGGCTTTGCTGATAACATTATCTTGCGCAGACAACAGTTACTAGGTCAAGGATGCCTGTGTTCGAACCATCGCTGTATAAACGTGCGACTTGCCGATGCTATTGTTCGTTCTTGTGTAGGACACGAGTCGCGCCGACGGTTCAGGTAGATAGGTGTTGTGTTTAACGGCCCCGCCTACCGCTTTCTTTAAATACGTTGTAATATACAGGCAAGTACGTTTTTTACGTAACTGTTCCACGTGTGCACGTTTGTGTCATTTTACGAAAAGAACATACATTTCATAAAAGAACAGAAGTCGTCGTTAAGGGCGTTCAAGTGGGGAAAAATTCATAATTTTATATTTGTATAAAATAGTGTTAGTTTTGTAGACATTACTTCAGAGAACATTAACATCTAACGGAAAAAAATTAGCTCGTCTAGTTTTCCCGTAATGTCACTTCAAAGTCAAAATTTGCATATTTTTACTTCATACAAAACTTGAAATCCAGTAAATATAATGGAATGGAAAAAATCTCATCAAAACTACACGTCACCGTCTACGGCTTGAAGCATATACAAACACATTATAAAATATTTATGTGTTTAAAATAAATTTCTAAAAGTACCAAAAAAAATTTTAATTTTGAAATTTTTTATTTAACATAAACATTTTTTGTAACGGGTTTTAAATGCTACAGGCCATAGACAGTAACGAGTAGTTTTGATATGATTTTTTTCATTTCTTTATGTTAACTGGTTTTCAAGTTTTGTATGAAGTAAAAATACGCAAATTTTGACTTTGAAGTGCCATTACGGGAAAACTAGATGAGCTAATTTTTTTCCGTTAGAGGTAAATGTACTCTCAAGTAATGTGTACAAAACTAACACTATTTCATACAAATATAAAATTATGTATTTTCCCCACTTGAACAACCTTAAGACGCCATGCTTATTAAAAACACTGTTTATAAGCCCTCCAGCATAGCTAACAACGGACAGACTGACGTAGGCCTACTTCAAAATGTACTTACCGGATATATGTGAAACTCAAATTGAAAAGCGCACTGAACTTCACTGCAGACATTACACCCATAAAACTCTGAAGCGTCAGAATTCGGTGAAAACGTGAGAGTACTATATCGTTTGGGATGGAGGGCTGGTATAATTAAATTAATTAACTAAACTGAAAATTTTAAAACTATTACAATCTCTATAAACATTTTACATCAAGTACACAATACTTACGATTTGCCATTTTAAATAATTATTTACAGATATTATTTGCATATAGTCTCGCTGAGAGCCTAATTGACAACTCTAGTGTATAATTAATAAACGTGTGTGTCTCTCAAATCAGTCCCCCGACCACATAAGTATATCTAGAAATGTCTCACAACGCACAGCTACAGTTTAACCTGGTTCTTCCATTCTCACACTTACTCGCACCACTCGAAGAGTGTCACTGTCATCCGTGCATCCGTAACCTCTTATGGAGTCGTACGCAATGGCGTCCCCAAAGTTGATGTCAAGCAGCGTTGACTTTACGTTTCCGATAGTATGAAGCCATGTATTGAGAGCTATATCGTAAAGTCAGATATTATAGTCAAATGCTAAAGTTTTCAATTGTATATAGGGCTTAACGCACAGTTACGTGGACAATCCTACTTGGGTTCAATACGTTATTAGGGAGCGGCTTATTAGAAACAACTGAATCGGAACGGAAAAGTGTTGTTATATGCCCCACAGTTAAGGCCTCGCTCTTTAGCTTTGAAGTGGGTTCGAAAACATTTTTTTTAACGCAAATTGATACATAATTAGATAATTCATTCTGGCAATTTTCAACACTTATATATCATCGCTTGTATCTTAATTTTTCTGTTGCAATATACCAAACGGATTTTTCGATTTTTGCCCCTGAAATAGCACACATTTTGCAGTCTAAATAATCCAAAATTAAGCAATATTTTTTGCTAGCAAACCGTACATAGCTGTGAAAAACGCTCCGGCAAAATTGTGTAACGTATGACTGTACACAGTCTCAAATTTTTTTCAAAGTATTTGGTTAAAAAATATTAAATTTATTTGCAATTGTTTGAAATAATTGAAAGGCCATGGTCTTGAGGGGTATTGATCCCCACCACCTTGCATTTATCTGTTTCTTCTCGATAACTTCTGTTCCAGTCGATGTATCAAAATTTTTGTCACGACAAGGCATTGATACAAACTTAATCGATCTTCTGTAATTGCTGGAACCATAATATATACGTTATTTTGCAACGGGAAACAGCTTAAAATTTAAAAAAAAAATGCTTTATTTACGGGAGCGACTACAGAGGCCGCAACATTAACAGAAACAATACCATATGGATTCCAAAAAGTTAATGAAACAATAAACTATGCCTTGTCATCGTGAAAAAAGTAAAACAATGCGTATATTCCCTGATTTATAAGAAAACTCGTAGCCCTTCGCGGTGTCGAATTTCCACCTTTGACGCGTGGGAACGGCAGAGCTATAAGAGCCGGAGTACCACGCTAGACGGGGAGCATATCGCCTCTATTCGCAGCACGCCAAACTGGCGTACGAGGTTGCCATTGTAGTTTTTTTCCTATGGGACTGCGGTGACCCTAATATTTTATTTTGAATAGTGTGAAGTAAAATCAACGCATGCCTCTCGCTTTACGCGTTACGATTCCAGATAACATTTTCGGAGTTACAGCAGTGTAAAATTCCCGTTTTGAGACATTTTGAGAGGCCCGAAAATCATGTTTCTAACAATCGTGCTGTATTTTTTTTAAAAATAGAAGCATAGTTTCAAGTGTGTGTTATTTTCTTAAATAAACGTAATATGAAAAGTTAAGTGGTTTCGCGTAAAAAATAATACGCGCTGCCACGCCGTCTACGCCGTCTACTCGCCAGTCGAGGACTCCTCTTAACGGGTGTTCTAAAACTTGACGGAAGTGTTTTTGAAGGTATTATCTCTGGGCTTTATCAGCGTAGATTGTGACGACACAGAAGTGCTGTTAACACTTGGCGAACAAAACATTGGGCAGATTCTTTGTATAACTGCGCGTCGAAGGCTGTATGCACGTGGCAGGTTGTAGGCAGATACATATACGTAGACTTACTTATTTTAGTAACTACATTATATTTTGGCTGTTCTTAGGGAACTTACTGTAAAGAGCAGTCCTCGACTGGCGCGTAGGAGGTGTGTAACGTGTCAAACGTATTCTTATTTACTATACACCTGATGTACAAATTCTCGGTTTTAAAGCCGCAATATTTGTTTTAAACTATCAATTTTTGTTTGAAGAACCAATTTAATGTATGTGTTCTTTAACATTTCTGCACTAAATTTGCATTACGTGCAATTTGTAAACTGTGAGAGATAAATTAGTATCCATTTTTTCTACCACAATTTACTAATTGCATAATGCATAAAACAAATTTAGTGCAAACATTGTTAAAGAACACATACATTAAATTGGTCCTTCAAACAAACATTGTGACTTATACATACTCTAAAACGAATATTACGGTTTAAAACTAAGAATTTGTACGTCATGTATATAGTGGAATCTTAAGGGCATTCCAGAGGGAAAAAGTCATAATTTTGTATTTGTATGAAACAGTGTTAATTTCGCAGACGTTGTTTGATAGTACATTATCCTGTTATAAAAACATCCGTTGAGCCAGTTTTCTCATGATGGCATTTTTTAACCAAAATTTGCTTGTTTTTAGTTCATACCCCCTCCCTCCGACCGAAAACCTACAAGTTCTGCAATGTTAAACCAGAAAAATATTTTTTTTCTATATTTTAAAGATTATATTTATTTTTTTAATGGTTATTTTTAATTGCAGCATTTTTATTTCAATACAAAATAATTTATTCTTTGTTTTTATGTTCGAGAAATTTTAGCCTGTGTCATCTTTATCAACAGTAATTTTTTTCTTTTTCAGTTTGGTATGTCAGTTGGTTTTAGTGTCGTCCTTAAGACGGAAATGTACAAATTTTGACTTTAACAAGCCATTACGTGAAATATTTGAGATATATAAAATTTCCACACGTGTCTAAAATAAAAAAATATATATATCAGGTACAAATAAAAACTAAAAACATGGTGATGAAAATTGCTGTACACCGCGCCCTAACTGTGAACCAAGATTTTCTCAGTTGTGCATTTGAGTTCGGAAATTTAAGGACTGCCTTTTTTATATGCCGTCTCTCTGTAACTGACAATCCTGACGTCAAGAACCGCGGTAGCCGAGTGGTCAGACCACACTCCTTGCACCAAGGAGATCCGGGGTCTATCCCCCGGAGGGAGGGGGGCAATTTAATATCACCTTTTATGGGTGCAACGCAAAATTTGCACCTGCGTTCCGTCCGGTTGCTCTGCATTGGAATAATTTACTCACGTAATGCCATAGAAGAAGCATTTAAGAGTGCGTGGTAGATAAATAAACGCTGAACACATCAATTGATTCCTGTGCTTTTTTCGAAGTCAGTATGGATAAAATACTCAATGACAATCCTAGATAACGGTATTTGTCAAGTTTATGAGTAAATATTTACCTAGAATGACTAATTCGTTACGCGTGATCTCTTGCGCCGCAGTTAAATGCACGAGGTTCCGGCGTCAGAGATAGTGCCTCAGAAGTTCGTAACACTGGAAACAATTTAGTTTAAAACGTTGGCTAAAACTATTGTCTAGGATTGCTATTGCTTAATTTTTACAAATTGGTTTCAAGATGCCTACAGTTGTAGATTAGTGCTTTTAACGTTGATTTATGTACCACGACCAGACGATGCTATGTTGGCCGGCGGGTCTTCTCGGGATGTTCCATTTCCCCCGCCCATTCATTCCGGTGTTGCTCCATACTCACCTCATGTCATCCTTCACCAGCGCTAAAGACCTTGATGGTAAACGCTGACCAAAATATCTCACTCGCATTTTCATTTATTTCAAACAATTGCAAATAACTCGAATATTTTTTAACCAAATACTTTGAAAAAATTTGAGACTGTGTGCAGTCATACGATACACAATTTTACCAGAACATTTTTTCTTTAATAATGTACCGGTTACTAGGAAAGAATTGTTTTGCTTCATTTTGGCTTTTTTGACAACAAAATATGAGATATTTCAGGGGCAAAAATCTAAAAATCCGTTTGGTGCATTGCAACAGAAAATTCAGATACAAACGATGATATAGAAGTGTTAAAACTGTAAGAATGAATTTTTGATATATACATTCATTTGTGTTTAATTTTTTTTTCGAAAGAATTGTAAAACTATAGAGCGAGGCCTTAAGAGACTGCGTCACATCTTTTATTAATAATATTCATTTTCGTTTAATACATTAAGGATGTGACGAATAACAGAAAATGTTATTTCATAGAAACATTACAGCTTACGGTTTGTTGTATATTACTGGATGAAATCAATACTAGGAGTTTTATACTGATTAGTATTTGGTGAGAGAGTTTTTTTATCGTAAAATTAATGTTGGTTTAACTATTCTGTAGCAACAATTTAATTTTTCGCTAATACAATGTAGGTACGTAAGGTAAGGTAGCTACATCCATATTAAAATATTTTCAGTTATATCTTTCCAAATTATTAATCTGGAAGGAATTAAAGAGAAGTTCATCACAATAAGTGACAGTGGTTCTTAAGAGTGCACGGTAGATAAATTAAAGCTGTAAACATAATTGGATTTCTACGCTTATTTTGAAATAAGGATGGCCGGAGCCGGGGAATGAAAAAAATATTGGTGTAGTCATCTGGTTTTCCTTTCCAGCTTAAAATTGTTTTATGCAAATTCGGTCTTTGTCATGCCATTACATGAAATATACTTAAGCTATAAAAAACTGCAGTGAAAGACAGTCCCAGTCTACAAAACAAACAGTGTCTCAAACAAATATAAACAATAATTATTAAAATAATTGAGATTTTCGGTGAACTCGTCTCTTAAAGGCGCCGCCTACCTCCGCGTGAGAGGCTCAAAAGTGACGGAGAGACATAAGGTCGACCTTGAAGCGCGCATCAAATGTTGCGTCGCCTCAACGAGTCAAGCGCTGAACTAGCGTGCAATGTTACCGCCGAACTGTTCCTACTATGGGAAACTAAGAGGTGAGTATAAGTTTATTGGTGGAAAGACTGTGCAGGTCGCAATCTTAGTTTCAAATACGTTGGCTAGTACATTTTTAAGTACGGCAGTCTGAATAGGCCGTTAATAGCCATGTTGGAGGGTTTAAGAACAGTGTTTTTAATTAACATGGTGGCTTAACAATGAGGTTCCGACCTTGTCTGAAGTTTGTTTTTCTTTCCGTATGGTTGGCACAACTGCCACGCGTGGAATACTTTCATGTTTACGAACACGCTGCGGCGCATTTCAAGCGTGGGGTAGGCGGCGCCCTTTATTTGTTTATTTATCCACAACATTTTCGGCCAGGGGCAACATGTCGTGTTCAAACAGAACTATAACAAAAATTACGTACTGTTAGTGGTATATTATTAAACTTATAGCTATTACATTATTGTAAAGTTATAACAGTTTAGTTACATAATGTGACAATTATTTATACATTTATCTTTAAACAAAAAACCAGTCATCTGAAAGTTCAAAAGTAGCCTAACCTTACAAAAAAACTAAGTTACTATTAGGGGCTTGTTCTCGAGTTTTTTTTCAGACTGGTGCCAATAACTCAAATATTTTTTAACCAAAAGTTTTGACAAAATTTGAGTGAATGTGCAATCACACGATGCACAATACTGTGGACGCGTTTTTAAAATAATGTACCATTTGCCAGCAAAAAAAAAAAAAAAAAAAAATAATTTCCTTCATTTTTGCTTATTTTCACGACGAAAAACGTGGTACTTTGGGTAATGAAATCTAAAAAAAACCATTCAGTATAATTCTACAAGAAAAATTCAGCTACAAATTATAACATATAAGTGTCAAAACTGTGCAGCGAAATTTTGATATGAGCATTAGGTAGCAATAAAAAAAATATTTTCGTAATCACTGCAAAACTCCGTAACAAGGCCTTAATCTGAAGGCATATTGAACAGAAATGTCTCACTCGAGAGTTTTTTTTTTTCTTCCATCATCGGCAGAAATCGTTTTGAGTTTCTTTCTGAAAAATGTCATTGTTACTGGATTTCAAATCCTCCGGCAGAGCATTCCACTGACTGCAAGAGAGGTAGCTGGAAGATTGTCTAAATGTTGAGCTTTTATGTCTTGGAGAACTTTACGTTTGATACATTGCACGCGCCGACCTGCGTCGTCCGTAGTGAACGTGCTAGAATGGAGTTGTGTTGCGTCAGACGAGATGATGATAGGTCGCACCACGTCATCGCCAGCCAGTTTAACCCTTATTTACCCCGCTACCATATAGTATTAGCAAAATGAGTGTTTTGTCCGTGGAGGAAGGGGACATTCCTGGAATCCGGTGCTCCAAGAACTAGCGTGTAATCGGGTGTGCAAGCTTACGCAACGCAGTTCCAAGGAAAGTTGCTTCACTTTACTAAAGACAGCTGAATAGGCTACGACGGGAACTGAATTAGTCCCATTCCTGTTTCATTATCTTTAAAATATATTGTGCTTATATATAGTATATAATTTCAGTACAATTTTCGGCCTTAATTAAAGTTACTTCAAACATTAAAAAAAATTAATTGGAACATTTTTATTGATTTTTTTGTGTGTGTTAACATAATTATTGCCCGAGATAACTCGGATGAAAGAAGGAAGTTGAAGTGAACTTCAAAGTCCTTGCGTCTTTTGTTTTGCGGTCACTGTGCTCTCGACGAGCATTATTAAGAGACTTCTATACCTACGTTTCAAATGTCATGCAGAATTTTTTTTTTAATTACTGGCGCAGTTATCTGTACTGCATGACATTTGTGGATCTAAGAAAAGTACACACGCTTCTATTCCGCTGCAGAAATAAACATTCATACAAATTATTAGAGACATAATTTTCGGGCCCCTCCAAATAGCAAAACAAAACGAAAAAAAAAAAAAAAAAAAAAAAAAAAAACAGGGAATAATACCAACCATATTCGTAAAACTAGAAAATAGAAACGTGTTCGACGTTGCATGATACCTCCACAAATAAAATTGTATAAAAATCGCTTAGAAGTCTCATATAGGATAGGTAACTAGAGCAGCTTGCGCGTAAAGGTGATATTGCATTACGTATGACTGTCAACTGCATCCTTAGAGCTACTTATATATTGTGCCACACACTTTGACGTAGCCTATTTCCGGAGCCACTTTAAATTCCGTACGTTGACATTTCTGCATATATCGTTCCGGGAATATCTCAATTTGCTAAATGTATCTATACTTCACATTTACCTACAAAATATTTAGATTTACGGAGGGCGTGTCACTCAGCATTCTGACGTTCTGTTAGTGTCTGTCTGATTTAAAAAATAGTGGATCAGTTTATTCGAACAAATTACACAACGGATTATAAATGTTTTGAACATTGGTTTCCAATGTATACTTCGTGGCTGCTAGCTTGGTTGGCAGGACCCTTAAGAGATTGTGAAACTTAATTCTTAAAGGAAAACCTTTTACGTGATTATTCGTTTATAAATTACTTATAAGTTATAACGTAGCCTATATGAAGTCTGAGCTATGACTTACTCGTAGCCCGATATTCCGTGTACTCGCAGTTCAATATTCCGTTTGCTCGAAGCCGAATATTCAATTTGCTCACAGTCCAATATACCGTTTGCTCGCAGTCTGATCTTTGTTTTCTCGCAACCCGATCTTAGGTTTCTTGCTGTCCGATTTTGTTTTGGTTGCAGTCCGATATTCCGTTTGCTCACAGTCCGTTCTTAGTTTTGCTCGCAGCCCGATATTCCGTTTGCTCGCAACCCGATCTTCGACTTTCTTGTAGCCTCATCTCCAGCTTACTCTAAGCACGATCTTCGACTTTCTTGTAGCCTCATTTTCGGCTTACTCAAAGCACGATCTTCGACTTTCTTGTAGCCTCATTTTCGGCTTACTCAAAGCACGATCTTCGACTTTCTTGTAGCCTCATATTCAGCTTACTCTAAGCACGATCTTCGACTTTCTTGTAGCCTCATTTTCGGCTTACTCAAAGCACGATCTTCGACTTTCTTGTAGCCTCATATTCAGCTTACTC